>CAUYQV010175450.1:0-15238 GCA_963574575.1 Galagoides demidoff
TTGTGGCGGGCGCCTATAGTTCCAGCTACTTGGGAGGCGGAGGCAGGAGACTCGCTTGAGCCCAGGAGTTGGAGGTTGCTGTGAGCTGTGATGCCATGGTACTCTACCCAGGGGGATAGCTTGAGGCTCCGTCTCAAAAAAAAAACAAAAAAACAAAAAGACTATAACTTGTCAAACTTGACTGCAAGGGAAACAGTATTTGTTTCTAAACTGCTAGGGAAACTCAAAAGACAGTAATAGGATAAGAAAGATACATGAAAATAGAAATAATCACTCTTCTATTTCTGTTAAAATACCCAATTATTGAAGATACAAAGTACATAATGGATAAAGTTTTATTAATTGATTATAATTGATACATGTTAATAGAAAATCTATTTTAGAAACTGCAATTTTGGCGAATAAAAATTTTGATCTTTTTGAGACTAGACACTAAAACTAAAGGACATTTAGTAAAGGTATTTAGGTGACTTACTTCAGTAATAAGAATAATAAACAATATGTAATTTTTTCATATTTTTGTAATTCTAAGAATTGGAGAAGGCTTAAAATGCTTTTTAAATGAAGTAACAATTCCCTATAACATTTTGCATATGTACAAAACATTCTTAGGAAATTTTTTGAATGTGGTACAAATACAAGCTTCCTTCCAATTTATCACAATTAAAATAATAGTAAAAATAAAATAAAAATAATTAAAGATCTTTTTCTGAATGTATAATAGTAACAACTGTCTTTCTTAGGGGAACAGAGAGACTCTGAATACAGGGGTTTATTATTATTTAATTCTACTTCACATTGGATACTTGAAAATAAATGTGGTTAAATGTTTTCCATTGATTTTTCCATTTGAATCCTACTATTAAACACAGATAAATTTCACTCAGTGCAGAAAGGCTATGTGATCTGAAGTCTGATGGATTCCTGGAGTCATAGAGGCAAGTTCCTGAACATTTTTCATAACTGGCAATAGGAGTGATGGGTCCATGCTAAAAATATTGGGAGGGCTGAATTAGTATAAAGTGCCAAGTGCACTTCAAAATTGTTAAGATATATGAAACACCAGGGCAACTAAAAACTTGCACTGCCCACAAATAGGCAATGAGTTAAATAAATTGAATACATTCCAAAGATGGGATACTAGGCTGCCATTGAAAGTTATATTGAAGATGAATATTTACTAACCTATTAAAATATTCATAATATTGTTTTATGAGAAAAATCAGATTGTTAACTTCAGATTATTTTTAAATTGAATTTTTGAGCATGGTAGTACACAGCTTGATAATGGCATGAAGATATTTAGAAGTGGTTCGGAACCTGTAGCTCAAGTGGCTAAGGCACCAGCCACGTACATCTAAGATGGCGGGTTCAAATCCAGCCCAGGCTGCCAAAACAACAATGACGGCTGCAACCAAAAAGTAGCCGGGCCCTGTGGCAGGTGCCTGTGGTCCCAGCTACTTGGGAGGCTGAGGCAGGAGATTCGCTTGAGCCCAGGAGTTGGAGGTTGCTGTGAGCTGTGATGCCATGGCACTCTACCCAGGGGGACAGCTTGAGGCTCAGTCTCAAAAAAAAAGATATTTAGAAGTGGAGAAGGCTAAAATTTTACCAAATATTTACAAATATTCTCTATGTGTTGACTACCTCTTTGTAATCTTTTGTAATCAATATTTTTTTATAAAGATACATTAAGCTACAATTTCCCATTTTCCCTATGTATGGTGACTTTGGGACACCCTGTAGGTCACAGAGGAGACCACAGCTACATGTTTCCCTTCAAAGCAGGCATGCCATGCCATGTGCTAAAGCCGCTCTCACGTGTCAGCTATAGAAACTAAGTAGCCTTCGGGGAGCCCACAGCCAGTCTTTGGGTCCCTGTGAACCACCCTGGTTGAAGTCCCAGCTCTGTGGCTTCTCAGCTTCCTGACTTGGGCTTCTTCAGTAGCCAGCCTGTGCCTCGGGGCCTCCTCTGTGCAATGCAGATGACAATAATAGTATCTATTCAAGGAATTGATGTTACAGTGCACTTAAACCAGGGTCCATCAAACGCTCCCCCACCCCACCCCCCCGCCCAGGGTCATTTGGCAATGCCAGATACATTTTTGTTGTCTCAAGGAGAACAAGGATGCCAGAGGAATTGAGTTGGTACAGCCCAGGGATACTACTAGACAGCTTACAGTGCATAAGACAGCCCTCCCCTCACCCTCTGAATGTCAATAGTGCCCACGTTGGAAATTTTGGCACTGAACCTGTCATATAATAAGCTCAAATGATGTTATCAATTATTATTTTCTCAGCCCACATACCTCTGAAATTTTGTTTCCTCCCTGCTGATATTGTCAAAGCACAGGTCTTATAATGTGTTTTCTTTGAAATGTCGGGACACTGCCGTCACAATGATATGTTTATGGGAGCAGAGGAAGAGATCAGAAAGCATCTTCAGCAAGCCTAAGAGATTCTCAAGTGAAAGAAGTAATGCATTCTCAAAATTCGTCTTCAATCCTTCACAACTAGTCAGTTCCAATAATTTATTGGTAAAGATAGGCTAAAATTTAAATTATCTTTTCATAAAAGAAATGGATTTTCTATGAATGTACAGTTGTGTGCCACATAAAATGTTTGGATCAACTATGGATCACATATATAATGGTGGTCTCATAAGATTATAGTGGAGTTTCCCTATATAGGGGTCACATTTTTAACCTTTTATACGTTATTTTTACTGTACCTTCTCTATGTTTGGATACACAAATACTTAACACTGTGTTGCAATTACCTGCAGTCTTCAGTGCAGTCACATGCTGTAGGGGTGTGGCCTAGGTGCAATCTGCCATCCCAGGTAGCCTAGCTGTGTGGTAGGCTATGCCACCCAGGTTTGTGTAATTACATTGTTTACACAATGACAAAATCACCTAATAAATCATTTCTCACAATATATACCTGTTGGTAGGCCACCTGTAACTTTTGTTTGATGAAAAACAAAACTCAAAACGTTCTATTTCATGCTGTTCTCAACATGTGGCCTCCAGAGGCACTGAGAACAAGGGAGAGAAGGATTACGTGTAGAAGGACCATGATCCGGATTGGGAATGCTGTATGTCCACTGCCCACATTTTTGGTGAGAGTGACCTATAGGCCCACCCAGATGAACACTGTTAGAAACTCAATTCTTGAGGCCCACTGTCACATGCAATCCATAGAGGATGATCCAGATGCTCTGGGGCTGCCCACAGGGACCACAAAACCAAATCAAAGTGAGAAGTCAGGAAAGACCTCCCAAAGGAGGTCACATTCTAGAGTTTTTGCTTGTTAGGGACTAAATGTTTATGTGCCCACCCTCCAAATTCATATGCCCTAACCCTCAATGAGATGGTAATTAGGAGATGAGGCCTTTGGGAAGTGTTTAGGTTTAGACGTAGCCATGACAGTAGAACCCTTGTCATGGGACTAGTGTCTTGGAAGAAGAGGAAAAGGAACAGGAGCTCTCTCTCCACTATGTGGGCCCACAGCAAGAACGTGACCATCCACAAGCCAGGACCTGAATCCGCCAGCACCTTGGTCTTAGACTTCCGGCTTCCAGAATTTTAAGAAACAAATATCTATTATTTAAGCCACCCAGTCTATGGTATTTTTGTACAGCAGCCTGAGCTAAGACATTGACCAGGTAAAAGAAACGGGCAGGGGGATGTGGAGTGGAGTGTATCAGTTATCCCCGGTGACCCTAAGCAAGTGATGTAATCTCTCCCATATTCTATTTGCCCAATCACTGTGTCCTCTGAGAACCGAAGGGGAAAAGTTACTTAAGAGTTCTCAGAAAGTAGAAGACATTAAAAAAAAAAGAATTATTAAGAGAACTATGTGACCTATATTGTTCCTCTTGCCATCCACATTCCAACATTCACTGCATGTGAAAAGAAAACTGGCAGCTGCAATCCTTATAAAACTACTGCTTTATTCTAAAGTTCAGTGAGTTCCCCTTGTAAAATATTCACACATTCAGGTCAAAGGTTATTAAGCCAGTGTCCTACCTGAGGGGCCTATACCTGTAGAAAGGATTGAAGCTCTTGTTTTTTTATCTAAGATGTTTATATAACTTTGCAGGTGCAACTCTTTAAGCTCCCTCTGGTAAACAGACCCTGGCTTGTTGGGTTATTTGGCAGATTTTTCTCAAGGAGGTAAGAGCTGAACATTGACCATATCAAGACAAATTTTGCGCCTGTCAACCCTTCTGAGTTTTAGTGAGTAGTTTCAATAAGTCTAAACTTTATTTGACATTTGTGTTTTTTCCTTTCATTGACGTTTCTATTGGCTCTCTCTTCTAACACTAATTCCAACTCTAGAAACTATTTGCTGTTAAGTGGATTTGTAAGAAGAATGAGAAAGTCTTGTAGAACTTATTTGAACTAGATACAGAGAACCTCCTAAATACTTTTTCTGCTTGAAATAAGAGATTATTTTACTCAAAATTTAGAAGTGTATGGAAATGATAACATTTTGGTCACAATGTTAAAATTATGTTTACTGGGGAGTGAACAAATATTTCCAAGTTTCCTAAAGAACTGGGTTCTCAGTACTGCATAGACTCAATATTAAGTTGTTTGTTCAAAAGAGCATGTGTTTGCACGTAGATAGTAAAACTTTTTACAGCTTAATATTTGGGCATAGCTTGTCATTTTCAGTATTTCTCTTTAGACCTGACATCCCCCAAAACTGCATTTAAATTGGTTTAGACATTGGGTGGTAACCAAATTCTATTTATGCTTCAGATTGTGTCCATAAACCTGTATCAAACATAATTTGCCAAGAGAGAACTCTGCAAAAGATGTTGCTGATATTTCCTACTGTAAACAGAAGAATATTAATTTTAATAGATAGAATCTGTCTAGACTGGATGGGTTGCCTATACCTACACTTAATAAAGATGAATGAAGTAATGCATTTAAAATAACCAAACTCATGTTATGTGGAAACTATGAATTTCATTTCAAGGCATGCTGACATTGAATATTAACTAGAGGATCATTGACTGCTGGCACTTCCTTCCGGTTCTCTTCTTACCTTCAGACAGGTAGGTGTTCTTCACTCCTGCCCACAGAAGAAGAGCTAGAGCAGTAAGCAGGGAACTCGAGAGCTCTGAGAAAATGGCATGAACAGCACATCTTCAACTCTATGCTCTCCCTTGCTACAGATTAGGAAAAAATATCTTCCTAGTCCATGGGGATAGGAGAGAGTCAGAGGATGGCAGTGAGGTGCTGGTGGGTCTCCAGAGAGGGATGAGGATGCTGCCATGTTCTCTTTGTCCTACTCATCTTCAGTACAAAGGGTTCACCTGGTCCATCCCAGAGAGCTCTGAGGAGGTGGTGAGACCCCAGGGCACTCATGGTTGTAGAGGCATCTAAGCAGAATTGGCCCTAGACAAACTCAGGGTGACCATGACCATAAGTAAAGCATGAGCAGCTGAAAAACTTCCCAAGGGAGCCCTGGAGGATATGCAACGTTGTTGCATGCCCAGGGATGGCCTCGAAATAATAGAGAAAGATAAAACTGGGGAACCTTGTGTTGAACCTGGGGGATAAGTCAGATGTCACCTTGGATGGTTCTCCAAGGACTAGAAAAGACAACAACCTTGGATGGCCCTCCAAGGACTAGAAATGGTGACAGAATGTGGCAGATACTAAGAGCATCCTGTGGACAATGAGTTTCTTCCCTCCAGTCTACTGAAGAGCACAACATAGTCCTCTAAGCATTTAAAAATAGATCTAGATAAAAAGTAGAGGTGGAGAGATAAACTTGGATCGTCTGAGATTAAATTTTCCTGATCTAAATAAATGAATCCTTCAAACAGAATTAGATCATTTATTTTTTTAATAAAAAAGAAGTTATGTCCCAGAAGTGTATTAATGTACATAGTTATCATTCAATAAAAAAATTAAAAAAAAAAAGAAGTTATGTTATAGCTCACGTGAGTTTGTGACCTGAAATTCTTAATATATTTTGAGTCTTCTGAAATCAGCCCATAGCTCCTCCTTATAAAGATGCATAGTATAACTTTTCCTGGAGCTAAGGAAGTAGTGTTGGTTGAGTCTGGATCCTGTCCAAAGTGCCCTGCGCTGTTCCCATCACACATGAGATGGCCATCTCCAGCTTTGAGCTTGTGTGATGACATCTTAGTAAATATATCCCAATGTATGTACTCAGAGTACATCATCTAAGCACTGAAACTTTGCCAACTGATTTCAATGGAAGGCTTTGCTTTCATCCAATATTCTATGCAAAACCCTGGTGCTGGCTGTGTTTCCTCACTGCATTTCTCTCTGATCTCAAACTCTGTGTCTGCCAGCAACTTCATTCAGGCTCTTTGTGAGAACCAGTTCTCGTTCATGCTGGCAGCTGTGTTTTCTCTGTAGGATCATCAGTCTTCTACAGGCTGTGGTGATAGAATGGATTTTTAAACTCTCTTGGCAGAAAAAGTCACTTCCTGCTTGGAAAGAAAGATGAAAGTGAACCCCACTCTGTGCAGAAACATGGACACCATGACACTTCCTACACAGCAGTGTTCAGTAGTCCCCCCTCTCCATAGTGATTCAGAACTTAGCTCCCTCAGCCCTTCTTGACCTCAGCTATTTAAGCTACATCCACCTCTCAGCTGATGTCATGTTGACTCAAGTAAAGACTACTTGAGTACTCAGCTTCCTATTCTTGAAAGTCCAGATTAGAAACTGCATTTCCCACTGTTATCTGCATAGGTTTTAATGTGTACACCATACATTACAAGATAATAATCTTAAAAATCTCAAGTGCAAATCATTCCCTGAAGCTGTATTATGGGAAAATGTGGTAAGTTATACTCCAATACTGATTATTGGACTGCAAAGGATACCTAGATTCCTGATTCCTTTTTGTTGGCTTGTAAGTCATGACATGTTATAGAGGCATTTCCGTTTGTTGCTTCTTGTCTCCACATATTAAAAAGAGCCCATGGAAGATCTTCAGGATGGTTTGCATGATGAAAGGAAACCAAACCTGTGGCTCTGGAAAGAATCCTAGGGAGAAATGCCACCTATCCCTCATGCCAGAGTCATTCATGCAGTTCTTGCTTTCTCGTTTCTTATATGTCTACTACTCAAGTGCTTTGATTGCTATCACTAGATATTTTCATTTCTTTGGGGACATTATCCCATTTCTCTCTCTCTCTCCATTTCCCTAAGTTGCCACAGTGCCTGGAAAATAGGAAGAATTCAATACGTGTTTGGAAAGGTAATTGAATTGGAGAAAGGACTCTTGGTAGACCCTGTGTCTCCCCCTGACCCTGAAGACTCAGTGGATGGTCTGGACCTTCCTTCTCCCTCCTTTCTGGTGGCTCCTGGTGTTCCTTGGCTCTGGAAATATTAGTTAAGTCCCAGCCCATGTCTTCATATGGCCATTCAGCCTGCATCTCTGTGCATTAAATTATCCTCCACTATCCCCTGATAAGGACACTTGTCATTAGGTTTAGGGCCTACCCTCAATCCAGGAGGATCTCATCTAGAGATGTTTAATTATGCTGCAAAAAACTTTTACCATGGGTTCCAAGGATGTATGACTTAGCCGTGTCTTCTTGGGAGCCAGGATTCAACCCACTATAGCGCCCAAAACAAGTGTTTCATTTGTTCTACTCTACTCTTGGTACTCTTGGCCCTCCCTCACAGCTGTGCATCCCTCACAGACTCTGAATCCCTACTAGAGGGGCTTAAAATAGCTGGTTCTTTTAGGTGGTATAAATGGGATAACATCAAACACTGAGCAGCACACATGAAAAAAGCGGTGGCTTTCTATAGCTCTTCCCACCCTCCTGAAGAAAGTGCAGCAAAGAGAGAAGGGTAATATCTTTCTACATTAAAGTTTTTCTTAAGGGTCTTAAAAATCAGTGGTAGAGAAGTTACCAAACTTCTGTCATTACAATAACATACCTTTTTGTTTTTACATAATTTCATTTGTCACTCAACTTGTTTCCTTTATTTGCCATATGTACACTCACATACACACGTGTATATTGTACACACTATAGATGTGTGTATATACACATACATCCACAAAACTATTGATTTCTTAAAAACACCACAGCTGCATGGCTGTTAGAAAGATGCTCTGAAATTCTTAGAGCATGATCTTTTTCCTATGATCGTGGGAAAGAGTGAGCTACTTTTAAAATATACACATGCACACACTTCTTGAAGCCATATGGAGATTTTATTCATGCAAATAGAGGCTTGGTTTTCTCCCAATTTTCCGCAGGGCTCTCCTCAACATCAGGAAGATTTCTGCCCCTCCCTGGGACCTGGTAGAATTACCCTCTGACTAAGACTCTCCCCACCACCTGCGTTGGCTCTTAGCTACTTACTGATTACCGCCATAGTGATGTCAAGATGCAAGAAAATGTGAATGAGGAAGACCATGATCAGTTCTGTCGAGCTACGTGCAGTTTTTTAAACTTAAAATACAATTTCAGATGAAGCTATATGTAAATAGAAAAATACAATTTCCAATGAATCTGAAAGTGAATTTCTATAATATTAGACAAGCAATATTATCTCAAAAAGAATGTGCAAACTTCTATGTTTGGGTAAACGTCTCATATTTAGCATGTTTAAAAATTGGCATCATGTGAGCAAATTATTTGCCTATTGCTAAACAGGGTGAAGAATCCGACACCATATGGAGGCTATTTATGAATCACAGCAACTTCCACACTGTTGATCATGTGTAAGGTAAACAATGTAACCAGAGTGAATTATTACTTTTCCATTATTTCCTTGGTCAATTACACTTAATGTTTAAATTGAGAGAAGGAGCTTTTGAGACATTCTATTATGCACATATTACCATTTATTAGTTCAGGATAAATTACTTGTGTTGATTATGTTTTAACTTCAACACACAATTTGCCTTCCTTTTCCTAAGATATAACTGGTATTTCATAGAGGAAAAGATTAACTATTGCAAAATTAAGTAATAGCAACTTTTACTCATACAATGCAAGTCTTGGAGAACTCATGAGGGAAGAGGATGTCCAACAGAGTGTAGGAAGGGATGCAGAGATGGATGGCAGTTGCAGGAAAAGACTACTCCGCTTTGCCATCCAGATGCCTCTCCCAAACTAGACCCTCATGAGTCCTGTGGATAGGAGGATTCCAGTGAAAGTGGAAAGAGTCTTTAGGGTACCACATAACAAGTGCTTGTGACTGAACTTCCTAATTTTTCTCTTTTCCATTTTCAATACAACATTAGAGCCTGAACTTGATTGGTTGAGTAGTATCCTACCTGCTCTCTGCTCCTTCTGAACCCCCCAAACTCAACTTCACACACTGCCAGAATTACCCTTCCAAGTGGCAAATCTGATCATGCCACGCCATTGATCAACATTTTTCAATAACTCCCTGCAGAATAAAGTCCTAATTCTGTAACATGGATTATAGGCCTACGGATGCTCTAACTGGACCTACCTTTCCACTCTGCCTCCTACTCTTGTGGACAGATTGCATAGCCAACAATTTGGCAGTATAGTAGAGACATAATAGTTTGGAAGTGGTGATGAGACGTGAGAAGGAAGAGCCTTCCTCCCAATCGTGAGGCATCCGAAAGATAAGAGAATGATCAGCATTCACACAAATGCATCAGGAGAGTTGGTGTAGACAGGAGGTCCAGCAGGGCCAAGACTCAATCAAATCTGGAGTTTTTCAATAACACATACTTAATCTTTTCATAGAGTTGCCCCAAACATTAATGTCATGCAAACGTTTTTGCTTTTCTTAAAGACATATTTTAAAAAGATAGCAGGTGTCAAATTCCTCTCCTTTGAAGGAACAAAAATTTAACATTGATTGATTAAACTCCCGTAAGTTGCAGATAGTGGTATAAGAACGGAGAATTCAAAGATGAATTCAGACTAGCTAGCCCCTTCACTTAAGAAGCTCATGGGATCTTTCCAAGCCTTGAGTCTTCAACGGGATATTCATTTACTGAAAGAAATGTTGGCTTAAAATCTCCTGTCAGTCTCCTACAACTGAAATCCCGGCCAAGAGGAGAGAGAGATAAGATATGAAAAGAAACATGTTCTGAGAGAAAGTATAATGAATGAGGCCTGGAAGGCAGAGGGCAGCAAGGCTGAGTGTTTCTGGAATATGGGTGAGACACAGTATGGAGCAGGCGATCCCAGCATGAAGCTGCTTTGCCAGCTTCCACCTCTCTGAGCCCTTCTTCACACAAGTTTCTACATCAAAGTAAGAGATAGTTTTAAGCATTTGATTGGCCCTCCATCTCTGAAACCCTCACAATCAGACCCTGCTGCAGTCAGTGTGGGATGCTATAATAAAAAAACCCATAAACTGAGTGACTTATAAACAACAGAAATTTCCTTATCATATTTCTGGAGGCTGGAAGTCCAAGATCGGGGTGCAAGTACAATCAGAATCCTGTTTTAGGTTGCAGACTGGCAATTTTCTGTGTCTGTCCATGGAAAAGGTGGGGGAGGTCTTGGGGGTCTCTTATGTCAGGTGACTAATCCCACTCATGAGGCAGGGGAGGGAGCGCTCATGACCTAATCACTTCCCCAAGGCCCTATCCCCCAATACCATTACCTTGTGGGTTCAGACTCCAACATAGGAATTTGGGGGGAACCGAAGTATTCAGACCGCAGTTTGACACTCACTGTATCTGCCCTGAGTCTGCAGGAGAGGAGAGACTACTTAAGGCTATCCCTGGAGCTCCTGGAGCTCCATGCATGTTCCTAAATGAACATTTTTCCTTTATGCAGTACAGTAAAAAGCAGTCAGCTGTGGTGGTCAGTTGCCAACTAATATCCTGTATCAACCCATCCCCACACTCAGTGGCTTATAACACAGCAATTACTTTTGTCAATCACAGATCTCATGACTGGCTGAAGTGGCTGTGCTTTGGTCTGGAGTTCTGCTGGGCCAGTCATGTCTGTACTACTTGTTTCATTCTGAGAACTAAGCTGAAGAACCAGTAGCTGGCATGGGCAGTGTTCTAGTGGTGAAGGTAGGGGTGTAGAAGTGAGCTACACTACACGATTTACTTCTTACCTGTCTTAGTCTGTTTCCTGTTGCACTAGCAGAATACCACAGACTGGGTAAATTTACAGAGGGATGAAGTTTATTTCAGCTCACAGTTCTGGAGACTGGGAAGTCCAAGAGCAGGGTGCTGGCATCTGTGAGGCTTCTGTTCAGGCCTTCTCACTGCCTCATAGCCTTGCAGAAGGATCACTTGGCCAAAGGGCAAGAGTGTGCATGTCAGCTTATCTTTTCATATACAGCCACCAGCCCCATTATGGGAGGGGGGGTCCACCTTGATGTAATCTTAATCACCTCTTAAAGGCCCTACCTCCAATCAACATACAGATTTGAGGATTAAGTTTCTAATACATGAAATTTGGAGAAAACATGTCAATCATAGCAATACGCTTGCTTACTTCACATTTGCTCAGGTTCTATTGACCAAAGCAAGACATGTGACCAAGTCCAAAGTCAATGTGGATGGGAAACAAACTCCATCCCAGTGGGAAGGGGAGGTCAGTGAAGGGATCTGGAGCAAGACTTCACTCCCTCATACCAGGTAAGGCTGCAACCTTTGCCACAGCCACTAAATCCACCTTGCCCTGCCTGACATAGCTGTCACTACCAATCATCTGAATGACCAGCACGGGACTGCACGCTAAGGGTTACCACTACCACTGCCCTATTTCCTCCAATGTTAGTCAAGTCCCCACCCAATTGATGAGCCACCAAATTTCAGAAACACTTGTGAGAGTCTGTTTCCTGAAGCTACTCCTGGTACCAATTACACTGCAAACACAGAAAATAATGTTATACCTGGTATGTGTTCATAATATTTTATGAGAGATCAAACTGAATATCCAGATTTTATATGTCTCAGCTAATGGAGTGAACTGATATGTTTTAAAGCAACGCGTTCAAACTTTCTGTGAATCCTACTGCTCAGAAAATGCATTAAAATGCTTGGCTTTATTCCCCTCTCAGGATCTTTGTAGAAAATATTGAAAATCCTCAAGATTGTTAAGAGTTTAAAGATACAAGCTTATCCAAATTCTGCAGATTTAGCACTATGTAAAAAATGTGTTCACAGAAACTGTGAAATGGAATGAAATACAAAAGTACGGTAATGATTGAGAAAACAGGTCCATAAATATTTAGTCACAGTTGAGAGTCACAAATCTCCCAGTAAATGTTCTCAGTATATCACTTTTCTGAGAAGAAACAACAGAAGATACAGGGGACTTTGCTGGTGAAGTTGAAGATTTACAAAAGCAACCAAATCTTGCCTGATCTGCTCTCACCTAATGTGCACAATGTGAGGGGGTTCAGCACCCTGGGTGAAGAGTCAAGTACAACTTGAACTTTAACCTTAGAAATAAAGGGTGGTGGCTCGGCGCCTGTGGCTCAAGTGGCTAAGGCACCAGCCACATACACCTAAGGTGGTGGGTTCGAATCCATCCCGGGCCCGCCAAACAACAATGATGGCTGCAACCAAAAAATAGCCAGGCATTGTGGCGGGCGCCTGTGGTCCCGGCTACTTGGGAGGCGGAGGCAGGAGACCCACTTGAGCCCAGGAGTTGGAGATTGCTGTTGAGTGATGCCACAGCACTCTACCCAGGGGGAAAGCTTGAGGATCCATCTCAAAAAAAAAAAAAAGAAAGAAAGAAAGAAAGAAAGGGGGATGCCTGTGGCTCAAAGGAGTAGGGCACCAGCACCATATGCCAGAGGTGGCGGGTTCAAACCCAGCCCTGGCCAAAAACTGCAAAAAAAACCCAAACAAACAAAAAAAATCTGGAAATGAAAACTATGTACCTTACTAATCTGAAATTTAAAAGTATTTTTTTAAAAAAAGAATTTCTAAGCAAATATATTTTTAGGAAATGCATTTTTTAACTTTTTTTAATACATGGCAATTTGCACTGATTTCACAAATGAAACATGACAAATGGACAAAATGTAATATCTTACTTTTTTAAATGTGAACAAAAGCACCAATGAGTTTTTCTTGTTTTTAAGGAATGATCTGGGTAATGATTCCATGGGCCTTCAAAGATGTTTGCTTGGTCTATTTTTAAATGAATAATTTTCCTGGAATTATTTTATTAAAGGTTTAGTAAGTGGAAAAAAACAATAAGAGAGATCTGCAATACCACAAAGAAAACCCCTAATTGCCCTTTACAAAGAAGTATAAGAATAAAATCTAGGCTTAAAAAAAAACCCTTTGCATTGTCAACCAAATAATTATCATATCTTAGATTTTAAAAAATGCATGTAGGTGTAAAAAATAAGTACCTCTTAGCCTGAAGAACAAAAGTTCCTGAGAAAGACTTTCATATCAAACAACTTCCAAGCACAAGTTTTTGCTTCTCACCCAAGGAGATGTGTACTGGGAGTGACAACTGAGATGATTTGTTCATGAAAATCTGGTGATGAGGATACACCTGTACCTACCTTTAACCCACCAGCTGCTCATTCTTATCAATCAGACTCTTTAATGTCTTAAAAACACATACATGCAAATGAAAGGCATTATGTTATCAACTGCATGGTGATAAAATTATTGTTTGCACCTGGAGTTGAAATAGCTCTCCTTAAGGAACAGGATATAGAGGGATTTGAAGCTTGACTTCAATGCTAGCCAGTGCTGACCAGCATGGAGAACCAAAGCTCTCTGCCATATACAATCATGCGGCCTATTACATCTGGGAGGATCTGGGGATTTGTGAATGGTCCTGTTCTGTCCTAACTCTATCTTCAAGCCAAGACAGAAGCATTTACATTACCCAGGAGACAACAGGGCTGGGGCAAGAAAGGAGATGGACAGCTCCACCCCAAAACACAATGGATGTGGACATACTGTCTGGCAAGACAGCAGGAATACAGATGTAGCTGAGATGATCACACATGATTATTGGCACATTTGCAACTTTCCTTGGGATCTTCTCCTGAAAAATATTTCCTCTTAAGGATTAGCTATAAAACTCACAAAGAGGGAAGGACTTACACGGCAGGTATACTTGCAATTCAGAACTTACTTTGGACTTCCCTTCAGTAGAATGGCAGAAAACAAATTCATCTTCCTTAGGGTTAATCTTGGGATGACCATGTGTCCTGGTTTGGCTGAAACAGTCCCATTTTCTTTGTAAATACTCCCAAACTGTGTCCTGATATCCATATTTCGTCATCCTGGTGAGTTACCTTCCCAATCATTAGATCAGTGGTTCTCAACCTTCCTAATGCCTCTTAATGCCACAACGCTTTAATACAGTTCCTCATGTTGTGTTGACCACCAACCATAAAATTGTTTTTGTTGCTACTTCATAACACTAATTTTGCTACTGTTATGAATTATAATGTAAATATCTGATATGCAGAATGTATTTTCATTGTTACAAAGGGGTCGCAACCCACAGGTTGAGAACTGCTGCCTTAGATCATCTCAAAGTTCTAGAAGGTTGGCACGCTTTAGTACCAGGGGGTAGAGGTTGAATCAGCAAGTTGTTCAGATGTCCTCTGACCTACCTATTACTTTGGATTGTGTGGGCAACCAGGCCGTGGGCTAGAACTTTCTACCTCCTCTCTCCCATGCTTGGGGAGTGGCATCTTTCCAAGTCTGTCCATGACCTGATGGGAAAAGCTTTCATCCCTCTCTGGGGTCTGCTGGTTCCCTAGAATAATGCCAGGAATTTGAACCTTAGTCTACATGGGAGGAGGCTTGATATTCATACTCTCTTTTACTCTGGGATGGCTCTACTGGTACTTCTAATACAGCAAAAGTAATGGGTTGTCACTTCTAATATTAAGTTGCAGAAGATTCTGGCTTCCGTCTTGCCTGCCCTCTCCTGCTCTCTTTCTGTTCACTGATGGAAACCAGTGGAGAGACCCTTGTGCCAGGGAAGGAAACTTCAGTCCAAAACTCCACCAGGAGCTGGATCCTCCCAGCAATTGCGTGAATGAGGTTGGAAGCAGATTGCCCCCTAGTGAAGACTTGAGATGACTGCAGCTGTGGGCAACATCTCAATGAGAGGCCCTGAGCAGAGGATTCACTAAGGCAAATTTAGACCCTCACCTACTAGAGCCATGAGGTAATAAATCTTTGCTGGTTTGAGCTGCTAAATTTTGGGGTAATGTGTTATGTAACAATAAGTGGCTGATACAGCTCTTTATACCAGGAACTAGAATAAATC
>CAUYQV010175455.1:0-14931 GCA_963574575.1 Galagoides demidoff
AAAAAAAAATTAGCTTCTTAGTCAGGGATGGTGGCTCATGCCTGTAATCCTAGCACTTTGGGAGGCTGAGGCTGGTGGATTGCTTGAGCTTAGGAGTTCGAGACCAGCCTGAGTTAAGAGCAAGGCCCTATCTCTGCCAAAGATAGAGAAAATTAGCTGGTGTCCTGGCAAGCACTTGTAGTCCCAGCTACTTGGGAGGCTGAGGCAAGAGGATCACTTGAGCCCAAGAGTTTGAGATTGCTATGAGCTATGACACCACAGCAATCTAGCCAGGGTGACAGAGTAAGACTTTGTCTAAAAAAAAAAAATTAGATTTTTTAGCGTGAAAAACCTCTCTGGTCGGTAACCCATCAGTGATTAAGGAGAAATGACTGTGGCATTGTGATTTGCTGAGGTGGGTTCTCATACAAGTGTTATGCTATCCAGTGGGCACTACTTTTTAAAGTTTTGTTACTGAACTTCTTGGTCTAAAGTTGAATGTCTTTTTAACTTCTAATTTCTTCTTTATTCTCAGGGAGTTCCAGAAAAATGCTGGTGTTACTGCTGGCCTCTTCATCAATTATCACAATACTTAAGTACATACTTTCCGAGACCTCATCTTTGATTTATATACTGATAAAATTACACATATGTGATTTCTCTGTCTAGGCTTCATAGAGTCATTCATGTGAACTATAGAAGGAGATAGTGATCCATGGTTGTTGGTGGAAAGAAAATACGTAAAGTGGGCTCGGTGCCTGTGGCTCAAGCGCCTAAGGCACCAGCCACATACAGCTGAGCTGGTGAGTTCAAATCCAGCCCGGACCTACCAAACAACAATGATGGCTCCAACCAAAAATTAGCTGGGTGTTGTGGTGGGCGCCTATAGTCCCAGCTACTTGGGAGGTGGAGGCAGAAGATTCACTTGAGCCCAGGAGTTGGAGGTTGCTATGAGCTGTGATGCCATGGTACTCTGCCCAGGGCAACAGCTTGAGGCTCTGTCTCAAAAAAAGAAAGAAAAGAAAATATGGAAAGTGTTGATACTCACCTATTTCTACTGATTCCTATTTTGTTTTATTATTTTATTTTGAATTAATATAAGGATATACATGATTAGGTTACATTGTTTACAGTTGTTAGGTAGCATTCCAGTTGTAGTTGAGCCCTACAACCCAGGAAATGTGCCATGTACTGCTACAGTATTCACATTAGGTGGGAGCTTACCAAGCCCCTCTTCCCCTTTCTCCCTATTTGAATTTTATTGTGTTTTTTCTCTCATGTAGGCCTATAGCTATTTATCTACTAGTTTCAGATTAGTACTGAGTATATAAGGGGCTTATTTTTCCATTCCTGAGATACTTTACTGAAGAGAATGTTTTTTAAGTCCATCCAGGTAAATACAAAAGATGTGATGTCTCCATTGTTTTTTATGGCTGAATAGTATTCCATGGTATACATATACCACAGTTTATTGATCCATCCATGGGTTGATGGGCACTTGGTTTGTTTCCACATTATTGTAATTGTAAATTGAGCTGCTATAACCATTTGAGTGCAAATGTCATTGTGATAAATTTTTTTTTCCTTCTGGGTACATACCTAGTGATGGGATTGTAGGATCAAAAGGAAGGTCTACTTTTAGCTCTTTGAGGATTCTCCATACTTCTTTCCAAAAAGGCCGTACTAGTTTGCAGCTCCACCAACTGTGTGTCAGTGTTGCCTTCTCTCTGCAACTGAACTTTGAAGTAGGCTATTCTCACTGGGGTTAGATGATATTTAGAGGTGGTTTTGATTTGCGTTTTTCTGATGACTAGGAATGATGAGCACTTTTTCATGTTTTTGTTGGTCATTTGTCTGTCTTTTTGGGAGAAAGTTTCTATTCATGTCTCTTGACTTTTAACCCCATGACCCTGCCTGTTATGTCAGACCTGTGAGGTTGACTTTCCACATTGGGAACTTTGGGGTGGTCTATGTAGGACAGTGGAGGTTGTCAAAAGGACAGAGAAATGAGTGGCAACTTCTTGACTTTCAAAGTTAAAAGTTTTAATTCATATTTCCACATTTTTCTAGAAAAGACATGTCATGGAGAGTTTTCTGGAATTATAATGGATTTTATATGAGTAAGGAATAAAATTGTGTTGATCTTTTAGATGTTGTTTAGACTTACTGTGTCTATGTTGTGTTTCCCATCTGAACGATTGGAAGGGAGAGACATCACAAATATTCTCATGCCATTTGGTATGGGGCAGTGGAGCGGAGGTAGCTGCAGTGGGCATCAAAGGCAGTCAGGGCTTTGATCAGAAACTAATCATCTTCAGTGAGATATGGAGTTGCAGCTGAACCTTCTTCATGTCTTGAAAAAGGATGCATATTTTAGGGGAAAGAGAAATCTAGATATTCAAAGAGGTCTCAAGAACATGACCATAAGCGTGGCATAGGCCGTTCAGTGTGAGTCCACATGAGTGCTGAGATATGGCACTTCAGTGGAAGCCAATTCAGGGTAGAACACTAAGAATCAGATGTTATGACTGCATATGTCAGGGGATGTCAACTCTGGACAACCACAGAGACTCTTCTTCCTGTGTACTATACCACTGTATAAACATTTGAGTTATAATTAACCCCAGAGAGAAGGGAGAAAGTGGAAAGTCCATAGTCTGACAGAGTTTATATATACTGACATAATTAAGAAATTAATAAAGTGGTTGAGTTTCCTTGGAAGTATCCAGGTCATTTGTCTATCAGGAAACATGAAGGGCTTGACAGAAACTAACTTCAGTTATAAATAAAAAGTTGTATGTTTACAAATAGGAGCTTGTGGCTGTGAAAATCATGCATACCTCATATTTTTGTAGGAAGATTTAACAGAACTGAATTTCAAGAGTGGGATCCAATGATTTTATATAGAAACAAGGCCATGCTGTTTCACAACTTGGTGTGGTTGTCATCAACGGGGAACTATTGTTTTCCTTCACCTGGTTAAAACGCTGCTGGGCCTCCTGAGAATTTGGACCTGATCATGACCATTGGACACTGGGCTGTGCCTACCTAGCTGCCCACATATGGTCAGCTTCCATGCCTTAGGTGGTTAGGTCCTGGCTTATTGTAGTGAGTGGATCTCCAACCAGGCTCTGGCTGGCTCAGAGATAACATGGTGATCATTAGGGCACTTTGCCAAATGAGAAACCTGCCCAGTGAATGTCATCACTACTGTTGGAGTGTGCCAGATTCTTTTGTTGGTAAGCACTTTCTTCTTGTCTTAGTGACCTTGAAGGTAAAAGTATTCAAAATATACATATGAGATTAAGATACCCGCAAAAGTACAGAACAATGCATTTATTCATATCATGCTACGCATTGGCTAAGTGCTCATTAGAAAAATAAAGTTAAGCTGTAAATGCTCTTAGATGAACCGTTTAAAATATCCTTCAGATGGTGAGAATGTGGCACAAACTAAAAATAGCATACCCAGAGTGATGTAAGAATGCCAAAAGTAGCTGGCATGTGAGCAAACTCTTTCCTAAGCATATTTATATAGGGCCTTCATTGAATCCATGTAACAACTTTATGAAAAAGATTTGTGCACATTTGACCCATGAGAAAACTGAGATGCATAGAATAATGTCTCCAATATCATGTAACTAGTTAAATAGAGCTGTTTTTACTTTTGTTATTTTAAACATCAAATATAGGCTTTCTCTACTTTAGTGCATTTCTGTATAGACTTCATACCACTTTGGTGATTTGGATTTATTCCCCATTCTTAATGGTGGTCTTGATGAGTGAGATTTCTTTAGACAGACTTATGAAATTATTAAAGTTTTCACTTATTTTTTTTCTGGGGTAGGTCGAGGCAGCTTTGGATGCTTAAGTTTGATAAACAAAATCCTCATATAGGTGTGTTTCAGCTAATGGTTCTCAGCCTTGGCTGTACATGAGAATCACCTGAGACCCACCTTGGTCCAAATATATTAGAATCCCTAGGGGTGGAGCCTGGGCATTGTTCTTTTAAAAAGGACCCTAGGTGATTCTACCTTGTGGCCAGGGCTGAGAACCACTGGCTTAAGCTAATATTTCAACACACTGAAAATCAGACCCTAACAGAATAAAGCAATTAGCACAGGTGCTAAGTCAACACACTAAGAACCTTATCAAAGCAAGTAATCATCAGTAGGTGTTAAAGGAAAGAATTCTAACCAGTCATTAAGAAGGACCCCCCGGGATCTGTAACTGAGGATGTTATTCCAGAACTTGAGCAAGGAATGAGCTCTCAGTTATAATATTGGCTTTGAAATCTCATATTATTTCAAATTTTAAAAATGAGAAGAGGGAAAAATAGTTTATAAAACTGTTTGGATGAATGCTTTGGGATTTTCCCAGGCTTTCATATTTGTAAAGCAAAGTGTTTGATCAGAAATGGGATGTCTGCATATTAATAAAGCTGCTATCAGATAGGAAGCCTCATACTTGGTGCTGGGGGACACAAGAGCCCAGTTCTTGCCTGAGAGGAATTTCCACTATCTGGAAAGATAGGACATGTGTCAGCAGTGACCTTAAAGTAATGTGACTGCGTCTACAAGACATTTGAAACTCAACTCATCATCTAACAAGTCATGCCTTGTGGTTAAAAGAATGTCACAATCGATTATAATAGAACATCCTAAATGGTAAATAAGTTATACACATTAAGTCATATCATATAATTGTGCAAAAACGTTAGCTTAACTCCCTAACAGACTTTCCTCTCCTGCCACCATCCCTTACCTGTGCCTCTATTGAATACCAAGTCATGTTAATGTCACCTTTTCAATATCACTAAATTTAGCCTCTTTTTATCTTCAGTCTAGGCACCTGCCCCTTCTCTGGTGAACCATAGTAGTCTCGTGCCTTCAAAAAAGTACCTTTTTTGAATGTTAGGCTAGAAAAGCCACACGATTGTTCTCCATTACTGGAGGAAAAGGTTCAAGATCCAAAGTGCGGCATATAATCCCTCCTGATCCTAGATGATTCTCAGAGCAGCAGCATTTGCATCACTTGGTAGATGAGACTTATTAGACATGCAGAATCTCAGAGGCTCTGCCTCAAACCTGTTGGACCAGAACCTGCATTTTAACAAGATGTGCAGGGTTTTGTGTGCATGGTGAAATTGGGAAGCTCTGTAGGTCACAGATTACTTATGATCTGGCTTCATCCATTTCTCTTTTACTCCTCTGGTCATTGTGTGTTCCAAAATACCATACCTCACAGGGAGTCCTTCTCAGTGCTGTCGTCTAGGCAAATGCCTGCTTGTTCCCCAAAGCCTCTCTATGGAACAGTTTATTTTGTGAAGTTGTATGCTCTCTTCCGATGACTTGCATTGTGTATGGGAAACTGATGTTGAAATTGCTTACCTGTTGCTTTGGCCTGCCAGACTCCACGCGCCAGGATGGCAGGGTGGTGTGTTTCTTATCCCCATATCCCTGGTTTGCTGTACGGAGCTGGGTATGTGGCCTCAATTAGCACTTCAGATCTATTGCCCAGAATTTGGTCTCATAGTCCTTCTCCCTGCAGGCATAGTTCTGCTTCAGCCTTGGGGATGATCATCCCGGAAGAAGGAGATTCTTCACTTGTTCAAGCCCTCCTAAGTTGAAGCTTAGTATTCATTTTCGTTAAAAACCAGTGGGTATTCCTCTATTCTCTCTATAATAGCTTTCTTTTCTGCACTCAATGTTGTTATTGTGTCCCAGACTTCTGTAGTGGGCTTGTTGGTTGTATCTCAGTTTTATAACTTATAGCAAGGTACTGATGTCAATAGG
The DNA here is from genome assembly GCA_963574575.1 of Galagoides demidoff. NCBI lineage: Eukaryota > Metazoa > Chordata > Mammalia > Primates > Galagidae > Galagoides > Galagoides demidoff. The sequence continues at coordinate 5,775 of CAUYQV010175455.1, forward strand.
AGAGTGGGCCTCAGAGCTGGAACTACAGGTGCCCACCACCAGGCCCAGCTAATTTTTTTCATTTTTTTTTTTTTTAAATAAAGATGGGATCTTGCTCTTGCTCTGGCTAGTCTCAAAATCCTGGTTCAAGCAGTCCATTTGCCTTGGCCTTGCAAATTCCGCTGCTCAGAATACTGTTACTAGCCACTGTGCCCAGCTACTGCAGCTGGTATTTTATCCAGCACCTCCTCTAAAGTCTTAGTCTTTAAAAAACTCATGCCCTTTGTCCTCTCTAAAGCAATGAGTTAAAAAAGCTAGCAATATGAAAGAAAAAGGGACAAATACAGAGAGAAACATTCAAACATTATGATTTCATAGTATTATTTACTCAAAATAACTATGTTGAGTTTTCAAAGGCAAGCAAAATCTTTAGTGCTATATAGGAACTTTGATAGTCTTTCATAGGCAATTACATTTTCAGTGAAATTGGTATTAGTAAAGTTGGGAGGCAGTGGAAAGTAGTGGGTAAGAATGCAAGTCATCCAGTCAGTTCCTTGCATTCTAACTGTGGTGCTGCCACTAATGCATTTTCTATCATTGGGCAGGTACATTCTTCTTTGGGCCTCAGTTTTCCTTATCTGTAAATTGGGATCACAATTGTAGTTATTAAACAGGAATTTTTATTAAATGAGATAATACATTTTCTAACCTTATTTTGTCCCTGGGTCTTGTAAACTTAAGTCTTTTTATATCGTATATACAAGTGGTCTTAATGCAAAATGTACAATGATCAGAGACTGTCTGAAGAACTCTGAAATTCCCCTCTATTACACAGGTGAATTTGATCATCACATTCCAAACATATGTCTAATACTTTGGCAAATAACTAAACCAATACAGTTTTCATAGATAGTATGAGAAATGGCCATGTTTATGTAATACTAAAATACAGAGCAATTACCATTACTTAATGTTTGTGTTAAATGTTAAAACCCTAACTCATTCATTTTAAAAAATTTTTTAAATTTTAATTATATGAATACATAATAGTTGCATATCTTTATAAGATATATGTGATGTTTTGATATAGACATATAGTGTGAATTAATCCAATCAGGGTAATTATGGTATCCATCGCCTTAAGCACTTAACATTTCTTGTGTTAGGAACATTCCAATTCCACTCTGTAAGTTATTTAAAGTACACCCTAACTTATTGTTGATTATAGTCACTTTGTTGTGCTGTCATATACTGTTCATTCTGTCTAATTATCTAAGCATATTTTTGTACCCATCAACCATCCCCACTTTATCCTCTACCCCAGTGCCCTTCCCAGCCTCAGATAACCAACGATCACTCTCTGTCTCCACAAAGTCAGTTGTTTTCAATATTTAGCTCCCACACAGAGATGACAACATGTGAGGTTTGTCTTTCTGTGCCTGGCTTATTGCACTTAACATAATGTTTTCCAGTTCCATCCATGTTGTTACAAATGGCAGGATTTCATCCTTTTTGTGGCTATGCAATATTCTACTATATATATATACATATATGTACCTCAATTTCTTTTCCCTTTTATCCATTGATGGACACTTAGGTAGAGTCCTTATCTTGGATATTATGAATAGTGCCACAATAAACATGGGAGTTTAAGTATCTTTTCAATATATAAATTCCCCTCCATTGGATACATACCCAACAGTGGGATTTCTGGGTCATATGGTAGTTCCATTTTTAGTTTTTTGATGCACCTCCATAGCGTTGTCTATAGTGGTTGCACTAATTTACATTCCATCGATAGTGTATGGGGATCTCCTTTCTCTACATTCTTGCCAGCATTCATTATTACCTGTGTTTTTGATAAAAACCATTTTAACTAGGGTGAGATGATATCTCATTGTACTTTCAATTTGCATTTCTCTGACAACTAAGAGTTGTCACATTTTTTCACATACCTGTTGGTCTTTTGTATGTCTTCTCTTGAGGAATATCTATTCAGATCTTTTGTCTGTTCTTTAATCAAATTTTTTGATTTTTCCTATTGAGTTGTTGGAGCGTCTTAGATATTTTAGTTATTAGTCCCTTTTAAGATGGGTAGTTTGCAAATGTTTTCTCCTATTCTGTGGGTTATCTCTTTCCTTTGTTGATTGCTCATTACAGTCATAAAAGCACTGGGGGTGCCCCAAGCTGTGGGGCCCAGTAATGCCCCAAGCCCTGTAATGCTGTGACTCTTGCGGACTCGAAATGGTACTTCCTTGGTGGACTTGGGATAGATATGGGAGAATTCCCTGGGTTACCAGGCAAAGCCTCTCCTCACTTTCTTTCCTCATTCCCTGTCCTGGCCTGCTAGAGTTAGGGAAGGAGTGACATTAGGCATTCCCTTGTGGCCACCAGCACCAGGTCACACCTGAAGCCAGCCTTGTCTCTTCTAAAGCCCATAGTGACAGTTGCCTGGCTACCTCTGATATTATCTGACCCTGAGGGCTCTTTATGCAGCAGGTGTTGACCCCTGCCAGGACTGGATCCTTCCCTTCAAGGCAGCATGTTTCCTTCTGGCCCAGGGTTGGTCCAGAAATGTTATCCAGGAACAAAGTGCTAGCTAGAGGCCCTGGGGAGTCTGACTGGTAGTTTATTTTACTACGGCTGAGGTGCTATGCAAATTGTAAAACAAAGTCCTCTGAGTTCTTCTGTTTCCTTTCCCCAGGTGGAAGAAGACTCTCCCTGTGCTGCACTGCCTGGAACTGGGGAGGGGCTACACAGGTGTGGGCTTGGCCAGAGCTGTTATTATCTTATGAGGTAATGTACATCCCAAGTCCACTGGCTCTGAGTCAGCACAGACAGAGGAATTGCCCAAGGACTGCAGCCTTTGTAGCTGGAGGGCCATAAGAATTTAGTCCAGGCCTCAGGCAGGGGTCGAGACCCTGCAGTGCCTTCTAATTCAAGATCATTCTTTTTTAAGCATCAAAGAAGGCAAGAAAAGCTTTAAATACTTTCTCTGCTATACCCCTTTTAATGAAAGGATTTGTTATGTAAAATTGAATTCAGTCAAAAGGTTGCACTTGAGGACCAGGAAGGCCACGGGTTTCCATAAAACAGCAGGTTCCCTAACTAGAGGTTGGGAGGCCATGGGGGACTTCCTTTTGACCAGGCTGGTCTAAATTCTCCCTCCTGGGACACCTGCAGAATTCTGCACTGTGCTGTGTTCCTCTGTGCCAGGGCGGCCCTGAGTTTGTTTTTTTTTTTTTAAATTTTTAAATTTCAGGTTATTGTGAGGGTACAAATAATTTGAATTTGTTAGGTAGAGTCCCTCTTGTAGATGTGTCCTATACCCAAAAGGTGAGCCATACACTGCTACCTGTGCCCTTTAAGTGGGGGCACCCCAAATCCCTCCTTCTGTTCCCTATCCCTCTTCCCCAACCTGAAAAGAATTAAGTTTTTCTCCTATGTGGGCATGTGTTAGATCATTTACTGGCTTCATAATAAAATTGAGTACATTGGATACTTGCTTTTTCATTCTCCTGATAATTTACTAAGAAGAATGTGTTTCAACTCCATCCAGGTTAATACAAAAGATGTAAAGTCACCGTCCTTTCTTATGGCTGAATAGTACTTCATGGTATACATATACCACTGCTTGTTAACCATTCCTGAGTTGATGGGCATTTAGGTTGCTTTGTATCTTGGTGATTGTAAAGGGAACTGGAATAAATATTCTAGTGCAAATATCTTTATGATAAAATGGTTTTTTTCTTCTGGGTAGATGCCCAGTAGTGGGATTTCAGGGTGAAATGGAGGTTGAGTTTTTGAGGATTCTCCATATTTCTTTCCAAAGAGGATGCATTAGATTGCAGTCCCACCAAGTGTGTAAATGTGTCCCTTTCTCCCCACATCCACATCCACACCAGCATATACAACTTTGGGACTTTGTGATGTGGTCTATTCTCACTGGGGTTAAGTGATATCTCAGGGTGGTTTTTTCAGGGTCCATTTGTAGACACCACTTATCAGAGCCCAAGATTGGTTGGTCTCTGGCTCCAGCTACCTAGCTGTGTTCCGGATGTGGACCGCTATGCTGTTATATTGCTCAGGAACAATTGCTCTTAGGTGTCTGAGAGCTATTCACCTTAGCAGAAGGGAGAGAGATAAATAGTCTTTGAGGGTGAAGTAGTCTTAGAATAGATCTTAGTCTTTAGCAGAGCTTATTGATCTTCAGCAGAAAGACACCATGCTGGCATTCTGCAGGTAGGAGAGGAGACAGAGTGAGAGTAAGCAGGTCCCTGATAGAATGTGCATGCTTCCCACTGCCTTCTCCTCCAGCCTAAGATAAGGCTAATCTTGTGCCTCCCAACACCACAGGTGTAGAGACTGCCAATTTACTAATATTCTCATCTCAGGAGCTCTCTCATGCTTTTTAGGAGAGCTAGATCCCTCCCCATGCCCTTTTCACCAAGGTGTTCCATTATTGAGCTATACAGAGTTTCTTATAACTCTCACTCCTCCTAGCCATAGGCTATATGGGCTGCTACAGCATTTCTCTGACGATTAGGGACAATGAACATTTTTTCACATGTTTGTTAGCCGTTCATCTCTCTTCCTCAGTGAATGTTCTGTTCATGTCTCTTGCCTGGTGATAGCTGGGATTGTTTGTTCTTTTTTGGTTGATTAATTTGAGTTCTCTATAGATCCTAGTTATCAAGCCTTTTTCAGATTTGTAATGCCAAATATTTTTTCCAAGATTTTCTATTTGCTTTGCTTGTTGTGTCCTTAGCTGTACAAAAGTTTTTCAGTTTTCATTAAGTCTCATTTATTTATTTTTGTTATTGTTGCAACCAAGATTGTTGTTGATTTTGTTGTTGTTGCCAAGAAATTGTCTTCATAAAATCTTTCCCCAGGCCAATATCTTCAAGAGTTTTTCCCACACTTTTTTCTAGGATTTTTATCATTTCATGTCTTAGATTTAGACCTTTTATCCATCTTGTGTCAATTTTTGTCAGTGGTGAAAGGTGTGTCCAATTTCAGTCTTTTACTATTCAGTTCTCCCAGTACCATTTATTGAATAGAGGTTATTTTCCCCACTGTATGCTTTTGTTTAGTTTATCAAAATCAGATGGATTTAAGAGACTGGTTTCATCTCTTCATTTTCTATTCTGTTCTGTATGGCTATGTCTCTGTTTTTGTGCAAGTACCATGCTGTTTTGATCACTGTGGACTTGTAATATAACCTAAAGTCTGGTATAGTGATGTCTCCTAATGGTCAAGGTGAGAATCTAATCAAAGATACAATTCCCTGCAGAGTAGCTTCAAAGAAAATGAAATACCTAGGAATGTATCTAACAAAAGAAGTGAAAGACTTCTATAAAGAGAATTATGAGACCCTAAAAAAGAAATAGCAGAAGGCATTGACAAGTGGAAGAACACATCGTGCTCTTGGCTGGGAAGAATTAACTTGTTAGGGAAGAATCACCATTGTTAAAATGTTATACCACCCAAAGCAATCTACAGATTCAATGCAATTTCCATTAAAATAGCAGAATTATACTTTCAAGAACTGGAAAAAATAGTTCTTCATTTTGTATGAAACCAGAAAAACCCTGTACAGCTGTGGCCCTAAGCTTCATTCCAAAGTCCCATAATCACTTCACTCTCTCTTCCCTGGGCACACAGATGCTTTCTCTACTCAGCCTGCTGGTACCGCACTGCTGGGGGATGTGGGAGGACTGGCACAGGCAAAAGGAGACTTTTTTTTCTGCCCTCTTCAGTGCCTCTTTCCTTCATGTACTGTTAATACCAGGTAGTACGATTGCTCACTTGATTTTTGGTTCTTTGGTTCTCCTGAAGGTACTTGCTTGTGTGACTAGTTGCTGCAGTTGGTGTTTGTGCAGAGAGACAATTGCTGGAGGTGTCTTTTTTTTTTTTTTTTATTTTCTAAATTTCAGATTACGGTTAGGTTACACTGTTTGCATTTTGTAAGGTAAAGTTCAAGTGGTAGTCAAGGCTTTCACTCAGGGGTTGTGCTGCATATCCTTACTTTGGGCCTATTAGGTGAGAACTTACTGATCACCTTTCCTCCTCCCCTTCCTCCTTTTTCTCCCCCCCCCCGAACATATGAACATATTTGTGTTTTCCTCTCATGTGCACGTGTAGTTGCTTTTCTATTGGCCTCATATTAGTATTGAGTACTTTGGATACTTGCTTGTCCATTCTTGTGATACTGCACTAAAAGATATAAAGTCTGTTGGAGGTTTCTCTTCGGCCACTTGCTCTCTATTCCATCCATTCATTCGTTCCTTATTCAGTTATTTGATCAGTTATTTCAGCATTATTGAAGACATTATAGGTATTAAGTTTATCATTTTAACCAGACAGGCATGTTACATGCCCCTACAGAGCTCAAAATCTAATGAGAATATTAGCTAATAAACAAATATAGAAGCAAATTGATATCTAATTACAAGTTGGGATAACAAAAATAATGGTTATGTGCTAATTATAAATAATCTAGTCTAGAGATTAGAGGTCAGGACAGGTTTAGACATAATACAGAGGCAGGAAGTATTGTATCTGTTGCTTGATATTCTAATTCCCAAGAGAAACTGATGAGGAAGGGTTTATTATTGCTGATTTACACGAGATATAGAAATGTTAGATAAACATACTTTTTAAATGTTGTCATAAAATCCTCTTGTGGTGTGGGAGAGCATTTTGAAGTTCATGTTTTTGTTGCTTTTACTTCTAATCCATCAAGGGCCGTCCCTGTCAATTGGTGTCTGTGTCATGCTGTAGTAGCCTGGAGATCCCTGGAGATTAAAGTCACCAGATGTCCATAATTAGTAGTGACAGACTCCAATCCATTTTTCTTTCTCAACTTTTATTTATGTATTTTGGACACACGTCTGAAATACATTTTATTAGTAATAAGATAAAGAACTATTGACTTGAAGACACATTTTAGAATATTTGGAACAATGGATGCAATAAATGTGATTTAGGATCTTTCACAAACATGATTTTGGGCAACTGAGCTTTTGGGAAAAATTAAAGAGCAGAGAGTTGAAGGTCATCACTGCTGTCCAGCACCTTGGCAGGGTGATTCCTAAGTATGTCAGATCCATGTGCTTTGACAATCAGGACAGAGTCAAGGTCCCAGGATGAGGAGAATCTAAGACATGTGCCTACTCATGAGAGGGTTGTATATACAGAGTGACCCCCAAATGCTAAAGGATCTAGATAGGTAGATCTCTGCACTACAATCCCCAATGCTCAGAGCTTTCTCCCTAGAGGGGCAGAAATAGTCTACATACTCTGGGAGGAATGTGTAGGTGGCTTCCTCATGGCCTGGGATGTATGCAGCAATGTTTAGGGTTGTTTGGAGGAAAGGCGAAATCATGAATAGGTCTTTCTATATAAGGAGCAATGGTTCACATAGATATTTTGGAGGCATTCCCAGATTTGGGGTTAGTAGGCAAATTAGCATTTAAAAATAAAGTTACTCTCATCCCCAGAGCACTTGAGTGGTCCTCATATCCTACAGGCTTAGAGGTGAACCACAGAGTACCTATGATCAGGAGCAGAATCTTCTTCAGAAAACTGTCCTGTGTCTGCTTTAAAACACCAGATTGAGGCTTGGCACCTGTGGCTCAAGCAGCTAAGGCGCCAGCCACATACACCTAAGGTGGCGGGTTCGAATCCAGCCCAGGCCCACCAAACAACAATGATGGCTGCAGCCAAGAAAAAAAAAATGGCCGGGCGTTGTGGTGGGCGCCTGTAGTCCCAGCTACTTGGGAGGCGGAGGCAGGAGACTCGCTTGAGCCCAGGAGTTGGAGGTTGCTATGACCTGTGATGCCATGGCACTCCACCCAGGGGGATAGCTTGAGGCTCCGTCTCAAAAAAAAAAAATAAATAAATAAACAAATAAGGCTCGGTGCCTGTGGCTCAATCGGCTAAGGCGCCAGCCACGTACACCTAAGGTGGCGGGTTTGAATCCCCAGCCCGGGCCCGCCAAACAACAATGCTGGCTGCAACCAAAACACGGCCGGGCGTTGTGGCGGGCGCCTGTGGTCCCAGCTACTTGGGAGGCAGAGGCAGGAGACTCGCTTGAGCCCAGGAGTTAGAGGTTGCTATGAGCTGTGATGCCATGGCACTCTATCTAGGGGGATAGCTTGAGGCTGCGTCTCAAAAAAAATAATAAAATAAAATAAAATAAACAAATAAAATTCTTTAGAGCAATTTTTGTAAACTATGGATTATTTTTCAATGAGTTCCTCATGGAACCAAAGCAGACAGTTCAAAATAACAAGAAAATGTTTGGGGAGGATGTGGTTGATGAATGCAAAGTATGACGATGGTTTTAAAAGTTCCATTGTGGGCTTGGTGACACATTGGTTATGGCACCAGCCACATACACCGAAGGTGGCAGGTTCAAATCCAGTCCAGGCCAGCTAAACAACAGCAACAAAAATAGCCCAGTGTTGTGGCAGGCGTCTGTAGTCCCAGCTACTTGGGAGGCTGAGGCAAGAGACTCGGTTAAGGCTCAGCACCTGTGGCTCAAGTGGCTAAGGTGCCAGCCACATACACCTAATGTGGCAGGTTTGAATCCAGCCTGGGCCCGCCAAACAACAATGATGGCTGCAACCAAAAAATAGCCAGGCATTGTGGCAGGCACCTCTGTTCCCAGCTACTTGGGAGGCAGAGGCAGGAGACTTGCTTGAACCCAGGAGTTGGAGGTTCCTGTGAGCTGTGATGCCATGGCACTCTACCCAGGGGAATAGCTTGAGGCTCTGACTTGAAGAAAAAAAAAAAAAAAAGAGAGAGACTCGGTTAAGCCCAAGAGTTTGAGGTTGCTGTGAGTTGTGACGTCACAGCACTCTACTGAGAGTGACATAGTGAGATTCTGTCAAAAAAAAAAAGTGGGGGGGGCAGCACTTGTGGCTCAAAGGAGTAGGGTGCCAGCCCTGGCCAAAAACTGCAAAAAAAAAAAGAAAATTCCATTCTGGGTCGGGTGAGGTAGCTCACACCTGTAATCCTAGCAACTCTGGGAGGCCGAGGCAGGTGGATTGCCTGAGCTCATAGGCTGGAGAACAGCCTGAGCCAGAGTAAGACTTCATCTCTAAAAATAGCTGGGCGCTGTGGTGGATGCCTGTAGTCCCAGATACTCGGGAGGCTAAAATAGGAGGATCAC
>CAUYQV010175459.1:0-16980 GCA_963574575.1 Galagoides demidoff
TTGTGGCGGGCACCTGTGATCCCAGCTACTTGGGAGGCGGAGGCAGGAGACTCGCTTGAGCCCAGGAATTGGAGGTTGCTATGAGCTGTGATGCCATGGCACTCTACCCAGGGGGATAGCTTGAGGCTCCGTCTCAAAAAACAAAAAACAAAAAAAAAAGGACAGTGACTTTGTCTTGTTCTCTACTCTATTTCTAGTACCAAGCTCAGTGCTTGATACATAGCAGTTTCTCAATAAATTATTTGTTGAATTAACAAAATTAGCTTTCTACCTGCCTATGCCAGACTTTAGCCTTGGTTGTCACTGGGTAGGACCTCACCTTCCTGGCAGACCTGGGTGCTTAGGCCTGGTCGGACTGTGGTCTGCTAGAACACTCCTGACACCCTCTCCCACATCTGTCTTTTCCAATTAATAATTCCCCACTATATCCGTGTAATACATGTAGATTTATCTTAGTTTATTTTCTGTTGCTTTTAACAGAATGCTTGAAACTGGGTAATTTATAAGGAAAAGGAGTTTATTTCCTACAGTTTGGGAGGCTAAGTCGCCCTCCCTCCACCCATCCTCCCCCCTCCCCTCCCTTACCTCTCCCCTTTCCCTGTTTTCTTGGGCTAAAATGGTGAGGGCATTCTTGCAGGGACTCTGTGCAGAGTACCCAGGTGGCCCAGGGGATCACGTGGTGAGGGCGCTGAGCATGCTAGCTCAGGTGTCCCTTCCTCTTCTCATAAGGCCACCAGTCCCATTCCCATGAGAACCATTAATCCATTACCCATTAATGCATTAATGGAGTAATTCATCCCTGAGGGCCGACTCCTCATGACCCTTCATTACTGTCACACTGGGGATTAAGTTTCCAACATATGACATTTTGGAGACACTCTTACCATAGCAGTATATTATCACTATAATATTCATTAACTTTATAAAAGAATGCCATTGAATGTTTAAACCTTGAAAGACTTTACATTTTAAAAGTTCATAATTCAGTAATACTGAATGCAAGAGGCCAGACTCAGTCTCTGTGATTCTGTTTATGTGAAATTCAAAAACAGGCCATGTGATGATATGATGACAGTAGGGTGGCCTTAGTCAGAATAGTGGCTCTCCTTATTAGGGGTGCTGACAGGGAGGAGGCACAAGGGAGCTTTTTCTGGGTACTGGAATCATTCCACATCTTGATCTTGAGAGTAGGTACACATGCATAAAATGTTTATCAAACTGTGTTGTTAAGAGTTATATACTGATATAAGTTATACCTCGATTTAAACATCCAAGTAAAAATGCCTTCAAATTTGTAAAACAAAAAAAGAGAGAGAGAGAGAGATTCCAGATTGAGATTCCAGAGGAACTGTTGCACTGTCCTACAGCACCTGTCTGCTCCTGTGGAGGCAGGTGAACTGTGGGTGGTGTGGGTGTGCCCAGGCTCTCTGTCTCCACTCCTCCCCCTATTTAGGCCAAGGCCAGCACCTGAATGTCGCAGTTATCAGAGCGGGCTCAGCAAAGGCTGCCTCCCCAGTCCCGTGATGTGACCCAGTTTCCACCTGATTCTGGGTGACCTTGGGGATGTGGGGGTGTTGCTGGGAAAGGGGAGGAGAAAAGGGGCAGAGACCAGGCAGTGGAGCAGACGTCTAGCTACACTCCTCAGACCTCTGTGTCTGTTGTCACCTCCTGGGAAGAAAAAAACAGCAGTGTGATCCAGTCAGCGATGATGCTGGCTTGAGGCCCTGTGGATGGTGAGAAAGCAGGTAGTCCACCGTCAGGGCTATCCTGGGGCTGCTGCTGACCTCAGCCTCAAGGCTTATTTCTCAAGGAGGGTTTTCATAGGGGAGTGGGTGGGAGATTAGGATAGAGGCCTTCTGGGTACCAGACACTATAATTACCTGGGGGGTATCGACTATAAATGTAGATTTCTGGGTTTCACTGGAGAACTCCCCCAAAACACAGTTGTTGAGGTAGAGCTCTGGGATCTCTATTACATCTATGCTTTTAACAGTTTCAGGGCAGGTTGAGAACTGCCCCCAGAAGGTGGGAAGGAGCTCTGCTTGTTTTGCTGTCCAGTTCTGGGTCTGGACCCCTGCTAGGGCTGGAGCTTGCATTATTAGCATCACTTCAAATGTCCCCACAGATGGGGTCATGTTTGTCCCCAAACCTGACTAAAAAATGTAGAACCAGGTATCTTCAAGGGACCAGTGTTTCATTTAAACCTTTGGTGTTAGAGATGGGAAAACTGAGGCCCATGGTTATACCGGGTTAGGACTGGAATTTAAGACTGGCATCCTCCCCTCTAAAATTCTGGTGGTCCTTGGGGATGGGGATGGGGCTGGCTGGCAGTGCCAGGCAGAAGGATGGGAAGGGACGGGATTGATGGTGGCTGTCTGTGTTTCAGCCCTGAGCAGTGTGGATGGCTTGGCAGGTGAAAGTTCTGGAGCTGGAGGACCAGCTTCAGTGTCCCATCTGCCTGGAGGTCTTCAAGGAGCCCCTGATGCTGCAGTGTGGCCACTCCTACTGCAAAGACTGCCTGGTCTCCCTGTCCTGCCACCAGGACGCCAAGCTGCGGTGCCCCGTGTGCCGGCAGGCGGTGGATGGCAGCAGCTCCCCACCCAATGTGTCCCTGGCACGGGTGATCGAAGCTCTGCGGCTCCCTGGGGACCCGGAGCCCAAGGTCTGTGTGCACCACCGCAACCCGCTCAGCCTCTTCTGCGAGAAGGACCAGGAGCTCATCTGTGGCCTCTGCGGACTGCTTGGCTCCCACCAGCACCACCAGGTCACGCCGGTCTCCACCGTGTACAGCCGCATGAAGGTGGGACTTGGGCTGCGGGGAGGGAGTGGGGTCAGCGCCTGCGGACCTTGGGGCCGGGTCCCTGCGCTCTCTGGCGCCATCATCTGGCATAAAGCAGGAAACCTGGGCCAGGACTCCATTTCCCTCCTGCACTATCCTGGCGCTTTTCATTCATGTCGCGTTTTGAGGTGCTGGCTGCTTGGACTACACGCAATGGAGAACCCCTGGTGTCTCTTGCCGGCTCCTCCCCCCTGCCTTTGCAGTTCTGGTTTGTTCCTTGAGCACTCCCCAGTTTGCCCTCTCTGGAGCGTGAGGCAGGGACTTTGTTTTGTTCCCTGGTGCTTTTTAGTGCCTAGAGCTGTGCCTGGCACATAGTAAATATCCAAAGTGTATTTGTTGAATCAACAAATTCCTGTCCTCATGGACCCATTACCCAAGATGAATAATCCTAATACCATCATCTTAGGTTACTGGTTATGGCGTGGATTTGAGGGTTAGAAAGCTGTTTCATCTACACGTTTTCATATATTCCTTAGAACAATTCTGTGAGGCAGGCAGGATGAAGTTATTTGACAAATGAGGGATCTGAGGCTCAGAGAAAGCAAGAGTCTTTTCCAAGGTCACACAGCCTGCCCACAGCAGGTTAGCACTAAGCTGAGGCCAGTTTTCTTTCCATTGTCAAGAAAGGCAGGAAGTATTCTTGTTATAGGAAGAAGGGTTCTTGATGTGGTGATGGAGCAGTAGAAAGTGAATGTGGGGAAGAGGCAGCAGGGAAGAGCAAGGCAGAGGTGCCCACTACATGCCGTTCTGGGCTGTTTCCTGGCCCACTGTACTGCTCTGGGCAGACAAGTAGGCTGCTCCTTCAGCCCTGGGAGACTAGTAGGAAAGGCACACAGGGCTGGCCAGGTTGTCCGGCCAACCCTCCTACCCTCATATATTTCCTGGTCCCTGTGGGACAGCAGTGGAGAAGAGGCTTGCCCTGCCAGGGTGGGATCTCATGGAGAGATCTGTGTGTCAGGTGCTGCTGTTAAGGTTAAATACAGGCAATGGTGAGATCACCAAGAACATGGGGCCTGTGGTCACAGGTGATCAGGGATGGCTTCCTGGAGGAAATGGACTGCTAAGCTGAGACCTGCACAACTAGGAGGACTTGACAGGAAAAGCTGAGGAGGAAAAGCATCCACGGATAAAGACAGCATGTACAGAAGACCAGGAGGCAGACAGCATGGCATGCTGGGGACCACAGAAATCATTCTACAAAGCTGGCGGGAGAGCGGGGTGGGGGGAAACTTGGGCCTATGTGACACAGAGGGGACGTGAAGCTTATTCAGAGGACAGGAGTAGGGCGGGTTGAACAGGGTGGCGATGTGGTTAAATCTGTCTTGTGCAGGGTAGCTTGGAGAATGAAGCTGAAGGACAAAGCAGGAGATGAGGGGGCCAGGAACTGAGCACATGGGAACCAGGAAGGAGGCTTGGGGCAGAGCTAATTTCATGTGGGAAGGAGGGAGAGGGAGGAAGCAAACTTGACACCCAAGTCTATAAGTTCCCCTTGCACAGGGGAGGAGCCAGTGTGGGCAGAGTCCAGCATGGGCAGGGGCCTAGAAAGTAGGAGAGCACTGGGACTCAGGACAAGGACATGCAGTGACTTACAGAAGCCACCATAGTGGAGAAGACCAACCCAGGAGAGGTGCAGAATGACAAGGAAAGACAGTGATGATCCCAAGGAGCACTAGGATTATGATTTGGGTAGAGCAGGAGAGAACCTCACAAGGGGACAGAAAGAATGGACAGAGGGAGCAGAAACACTGGCTTTGTGGCCTCCTGGTAGTCAGAGGGACAGAGCATTTAAGAAAGAGATCACTGACAGCGCCTGTAGCTCAGCAGCTAGGGCACCAGCCACATACACCAGAGCTGGCAGGTTCAAACCCAGCCCAGGGCTGCCAAACAACAATGACAACTACAACCAAAAAATAGCCGGGCATTGTGGCAGGCACCTGTAGTCCTAGCTACTTGGAAGGCTGAGGCAAAAGAATTGCTTAAGCCCAAGTGTTTGAGGTTGCTGTGAGCTGTGACCGAACAGCACTCTACAGAGGGTGACATAGTGAGACTCTGTCTCAAAAAAAAGAATGAGATTGCTTATGTGAAATGTCTCTGAGGACTAAAGAGAGTGTGGTAGGTGTAGTAGTAAGAACTGATTATGTTGGCAAGAGCAGGTTAGAGGAACGTGGGAAGAGGAAGCCAGTTGCAGGGTGAGGAAATGGAGTCGATATTTTATTAGCAGAAGTACTGCTCATGTGAGAAACAGGCTGGGAGCTTGTCCATCTGTTCTGGCCAGGAGTTGGGGTCCACCTTGGGTTCTCATTTGGGATTTGGGTTTTTATCTTGGATTCCAAGAATTTTTTGTGCAACTAAATTGCATTCTTTTATCTGTCCCCTTTTGTTCCTGTTTCTTTCTTTTATAGAAATCTTAAGATAATGGATGGATCAATTAGCATAATTCAGTTTCTTTCACTGTGGCCCTCCCCCCCCTTTTTTTTTTCGAGACAGAGCCTCAAGCTGTCACCCTGGGTAGAGTGCCATGGTATTACAGCTCACAGCAACCTCCAACTCCTGGGCTTAAGTGATTCTCTTGCCTCAACCTCCCAAGTAGCTGGGACTACAGGCACCTGCCACAAGGCCCGGCTATTTTTTGGCTGCAGTTATCGTTTAGCAGGCCCGGGCTGGATTCGAACCTGCCAGCTCTGGTGTATGTGGCTGGCACCTTAGCCACTTGAGCCACAGATGCTGAGCCTGTGGCCCAGTTTTTTTAAGAGATGGGGTCTTGCCATGTTGTCCAGGTTGGTGTCAAACTCCTGGCCTCCAGCAATCCTCCTGCTTCAGCCTCCCAGAGTGCTGGGATTACAGGCATAACCACCACACCCAGTCATTGTTGTCCAGTTGGTGGGATGAAACAAGCTCCATCTGTCTGCCTCAGGAGGGTTGCTCTGACCTTCTTGGGCTACTGTGAGATGTTTTGATGCCTCATTGCAAGGCCCGTGTGTCCATTTATCTCCGCACTTCCTTTATTCTTCACTCAACTCCCTTCCTAAAAGGCTCTTGCTGCTCTCTTGTGTTTGGGAACAATCTAAGCCAAAGACTCTGTACACTCCATGGGCACAAACTGGCAGGGTTCTGGTCTAGTAGCAGAGCTAAGATGGTGGTCCAGAGGACCCTGGTTGGTTCCCCCAAGGCTAGGTCAGTTTTGGGGCCAGGGCAGCTGAGAAGAAGTATGTTTAGGCCAGCTTGGGAAGGCCACAAATCTGGCTGTGTCCAAGTCTGCTAGGGATGGATTCAGGTTCAGGGGATGGGGAATCATCAGGCTCAACCTGGCCCACTCTAAGTACCACTGATCCCAGAATTAGCTTCACTTTGGGCCAGCCTTTTTGTAATGACTCTTCATCAAATGCCTACTAACTCCGGATCTGCTGGTGACCAGAGAGTTTTGGAGTCAAAGGCACCTGAGTGGCTCTCATCCCTAGTTCTCTTGGGAGTGCTTGTGGCCACTGGGATGCTCCCAAGGAAGTGGCCCCAAGTTGCTGAGAGGGTGGAGGGGCCAGCTGCTTACAGAGCCATGGCCTGTTGCCTCCAGGAGGAGCTTGCAGCCCTCATCTCTGACCTCAAGCAGGAGCAGAAGAAGGTGGATGAGCATATCGCCAAACTGGTGAACAACAGGACTCGGATTGTTGTAAGTGCCTGTTCCCTCTCTGCCCAAGGGGATGGCCACTTTCACCTTCCAGCAGAGTCCAGTTCTAATTGGTCCTTTACAGAAAACCATGCTTTCCATATAAAGCCAGAATTCAAAGCATTCCAGGGTGGGGTGGGGCAAGTGCAAATCCTCTTGGAATTCAATCCAGTTGTCAGAACTGGCTCCAAGTTGGCTTTTGTCCTCCATGTCCTTGGGACTGAGATAACCCAGAACTTGAGTCCCAGAGTAAACAGCTCAAAGCATGGTCACAGCTTCTCCTCTGCACCCCCGTCTGCCTGACCTTGACAGTTTGTGTGGTGCCCTCCCAGTGACTGGGAGTGGAAAGGCAGATGCCCCAGCACTGTGTGATCTCCCTAAATGAGAGGCACATGGGGACTGGGAGGTGTGGCACCCCAGCTAGGAGAAGGAAGTAGCTTACCCCTGACAGAGGCAGAACTTGGGGTTTCCCAGAGAATTCCAGGCTGCCTCACTCTAAAGCCTGCTCTCCTAGGGCCTGTCAGATTTCTTTCATTCGTAGAACCCTATGATAAAACCAAATCTTATGTGCACATTTAATATTTAAAAATGCAAAACCACGAACCACTCTGTTCAAAATAGGAGCTTGGGGTCCAGCCTCTCTGCTGGCACTGGCCACCCCCTACCCCCTGGCCACTTCTAGGGCTTCCCAAGCACAATGTCAACTCCCTATGAGGTGTTGGCCTATGTGGCCTCCCTGGGGACTTAGGTGCCAGCCAGAGCCCCCCCTGACCAGCCTTCCCTGCCGCAGAACGAGTCTGATGTCTTCAGCTGGGTGATCCGCCGTGAGTTCCAGGAGTTGTACCACCTGGTGGATGAGGAGAAGGCCCGCTGCCTGGAAGGGATAGAGGGTCACACTCGTGGACTGGTGGCCTCCCTGGACATGCAGCTAGAGCAGGCCCAGAGCACTCAGGAGCGGCTGGCACAGGCTGAGTGTGTGCTGGAACAGTTCAGTAATGAGAGTCACCACGAGTTCATCCAGGTGAGTGGACAAGGGACTGTCTCCCAAGGCTCCCAGAGCCTTCCCCTTCCTAACAGCCTCCAGGTTCCACAGTTTCCCTCTATCCTTAACTCTGCTCTCTCTTGTCTTCCAGAAGTTCTACTCCATGACCTCCAGGTAATAACCTTGAAGGGAGTTGCAGGGGGAGAGCTCAGCCAGTGTTAGCTGGCTTTGGGCACAGGCAGTTCATTCCCATGGTTCCTCCATTCATTTTAACCAGTGCCTCCAGAGCAGCTGCCCACATCTGGCTGTAACTAAGCCCAGGGAAAACAAAGGAAAATCACATCCCTGCCTTCAGGGGTCTTGCAGACTAATGGGGAGGTACAGGTGAGCTACAGAGATACTAGAGGAGGAGGTGATGTCAGGGGACAGTAAAGGTGCATAGGCTGCTGGCTGAGCAGAGCAGGGACCCAAGTTTGTCAGGGAAGCGGAGCGGGGACAGTCACATGAAAGGGTGGGGTATGTGGACTCTGGGCTATCATGAGAAGTTCAATGTTGCTGGCATGTGCAGCAGGATGCTGGGAGGAATGGGAGATGAGGTGTGAAGCAGTCATAATGAGGGGCCTTGAAAATGCTCTGCAGATTGTGGGATGGGAGCGGGTCAGTGTGATAGTCCCAGCAAATGAACAATTCCTGCAGCTTCCGAGCCTTCCTCAGACCCTGTTCACAGAAGTCTCCTGGTTTCCTCAAATTTCTTTCAGTCTTAAGGACAGTGTGGTTAGGAGGCATCCGTTTAAATGTATGGAGAAAGAATCTGGCTCAGTTTGGAGCGGGCATCTAGTACAGCTGTGGTTGTGGTCAGTGTCACTCCAGACAGAGAAGCTGTTCTCAATCCTCCGCATTGAAACCACCTGCAGGGCTGATTTAAAGACACTAGTTGGCCTCAGTCATCAGTTTCTGTTTGGCAGGTTGATGGTGGGACCTAAGAACCTGCATTTCTAGCTAGTCTCCAGGTGGTGGTGATGCTGCTGGTCCCCAGATCTACACTCTGAGAACCATTGCTATAGTGTTTCCCGTTCTAGGGTGGAGGCAGGTCCTCTCTGGAGGAGTGTGCAGGGGAGGCAGTGATGGGTATCGTCGGTGCACAGCCCCAACCTGTGGGATTGGCTGGGTGGATTCCTACGGGGGTGGAGGCCCCACCTGGCCACAGGGTGCATAGCTCCCCTGCCTTGTGAACTATCACCTTCCAGAGCAGAGCTCCAGCAGCCCCGGCCCTTGGAAGGTACATTCAGTCCCATTTCCTTCAAGCCAGGCCTCCACCAGGCTGACATCAAGCTGACCGTGTGGAAGAGGCTCTTCCAGAAAGTTTTGCCAGGTGAGGCCCCAACCAGTTCTTATTCCCATTGGCTGCTGCGCAGGGTGAGCAACAGTTCATTGACTGCATTGGTCTTGAGGAAATTTGTAGCCTTCCCAGTCTGTAAGAGCAGCTTTCTAACCAAATCCAAATTTTATAGAAAAAAGCTCTTTTTAAAAAATAGTTTAATGTATTTTAAACTTACAGGAACATCATAAAAGACAGATAACATTAAACACATGTACTTGCATGTAGGATAACTCAGAAAAGTACAGTGAAAGGATGGCATCTCTTGTATGACAAAAATGCTACAAACACCATTTAGTTGCTGTCAGTAAGAGATTTACTTGTTTAAAAAAAAATCCAGGTTTGGCACCTATAGCACAGTGGTTACAGCGCCAGCCACATACACCAAAATTGGTGGGTTTGAACCAAGCCCAGGCCAGCTAACCAACAATGACAATTGCAACAAAAAATAGCCAGGTGTTGTGGCAGGAAACCTGTAGTCCCAGTTACTTAAGAGGCTGAGGCAAGAGAATTGCTTGAGCCCAAGAGTTAGAGGTTGCAGTGAGCTGTAAAGCCATGACACTTTACTGAGGGTGACATAGTGAGACTCTGTCTCAAATAAATAAAAATCCAAATGCTGTCATTGTCCAGAAAATTTGAACAGGTTTATTTATAATTGTTATAAAGTTGAACAGCTGAAACTTGTTCACAGAAGCAAAAAAAAAAAATTTTTTTATTGAGACAGAGTCTCACTTTATTGCCCTGGGTAGAGTGCTATGGCATCACATCTCACAGCAACCTCCAACTCCTAGGCTTAAGCAATTCTTAGCCTTAGCCTCCCAAGTAGTTGGGACTACAGGCACCTGCCACAGAGCCCGACTATTTTTTTTGTTTTTAGCAGGCCAGGGCTGGATTCGAACCCACCAGCCCTGGTGCATGTGGCTGGTGCCCTACCTACTGAGCTATGGGCACTGCCCAGAAACATTTTGATTCACATTAATGCTTTACAACCCCTCATGTATATTAAAAATTCACACACAAATGAAAATGGAAAAACTGCCAATACCTGATTTCTGTCCCCTATCTTTCCACTCACAATCATATATTTAGGTATCTTTTGACTTCCTGAGGAAAAAAAATCTAACATTCAGAACTACCAATAACAGGGAGAATTATTATTATTATTATTATTATTATTTGGATAATGAAATGTTTTCCCATAATAGTGGATTCTTAAACATGGTCTCCAAGGTCCACTTATGCGTTGTTAGCTGGATGTCTTCTGGCATAATTTTTACACATTTGGCACAGAGACACACAGGTTGGTGTCTTCAAAAAGGCCAGAGAGATAGGCCTCACTTGCCTTCTGCAAAGCCCCAATAGCTGTGCTCTGGAAGCGCAGATCTGTCTTGAAGTCTTGAGCAATTTCTGGAACCAGAGGCTGAAAAGGAAGTTTAGAAATCAGAAGTTCAGTGGACTTCTGATAATGTCTAATTTCTTGGAGTGCCACTTACCCAGACTATAGCCATGAGGTTTCACTGCCCTTCCAGTAGAGGGTGCACTCTTATAAGCAGCTTTTATAACCAGTTGCTTCCTGAGTGCTTTACCGCTGTGGGTTTTAGGAAGTCTGCAGCAGTGGTGTAAAGACCCTCTTACCTACCCCACTTCTCCTTTGGAGAAGCTCTCCCTGGAGCTCCGTGAGTTAGTGGTGCAGTGGCGGCTGCAAACACAATTGAGAACAAATCCTTTCATTAGAAGGGGTGCAGCAGAGAAAGATGGAGCTTTTCTTGACTCCTTTGGTGCTTAAGAATGATCTTGGAATCAGAAGGCTGGTGCATATTCCCCACTCCTGGAAGCTATATACTTTCCTGATCTCTTTCCCAGCCCCAGAGTCTCTCAAGCTGGACCCTGCCACCGCCCACCCCCTCCTAGAGCTCTCCAAGGGTGACACCGTGGTGCAGTGTGGGCTTCTGGCCCAGCGGCGCGCCAGCCAGTCCAAGTGCTTTGACTACAGCACTTGTGTCCTGGCCAGCAAGGGCTTTTCCTGTGGCCGCCACTATTGGGAGGTGGTGGTGGGCAGCAAGAGTGACTGGCGCCTGGGGGTCATCAAAGGCACGGCCAACCGCAAGGGCAAGCTGAACAAGTCCCCGGAGCATGGCGTGTGGCTGATCGGCCTGAAGGAGGGCAGGCTGTACGAGGCCTTTGGCTGCCCACGGGTGCCCTTGCCAGTGACAGGCCACCCCCACCGCATTGGGCTCTACTTACACTATGAGCAAGGAGAACTTACCTTCTTCGACGCTGACCATCCTGATAACCTGAGGCCGCTCTACACATTCCAGGCTGACTTCCAGGGCAAGCTCTACCCCATCCTGGATGTGTGCTGGCACGAAAAGGGCAGCAATTCCCTGCCCATGGTGTTACCCCTGCCTGGCAGGCCTGACAACCTTGGTCCCCTGCAGCCCACCAAGCTGTAGGGCTGCCGTAGTCCTGCCTGCTCATGGGCCCATCCCAGAGAGATACTGAGGACCTGAGGGATTCCCCTGGGTCCCAAGATGATGTCTTCAGTGTTTGGAAAGGTGTTCACGCCTGTGTGTTCTAGAACATAAAATGGGAGCGAGAAGGACCACAAACCCTTTCCACTCAGTTAACTTCCACTTGAGTGAATCGGGCCAGGCCTTGGCATCCACAGGACACACTAAGCTCCCCTAGTCCCTTCAAACATGTTCTTTGTGTTGACTCTTCCAACTGAGAATGAAACCTATACACTTTTTCCTTATCATTGTTGACTTTCAACAGCTATTAAGGATAATAAATGAGATTATTTTTCTCTTTAAATGATCTGCAAATATTAGTTGTATTTGAGTGTGTCTTTTTATTTCTTCCTCAGGAAGAAACATTTAATAGGGACCTAATGAACAGAAGCTACATGTCTTGGGAGGTGGTGAGGTGAGAAGGGGGATGCCCACCATTACCCCTAGACCCAAGGCTTAGGTACCACAGGACTGAAGTGGGGAGGACAAGTGAATGCACCCCTCACGGGGAGGCTAGATAGGATGTGGATCTGCCTGAGGGCAGGTCTGATGGTAACAGATTAAGAAAATTTAGAGGCATTCCTGAACAGGGGTTAATGTTAACATGGTGGGTCAGCATCAAGAAAGGGTTACTTTAGCCTCCACTCTCTACTCTGCAATTCAGCTCTGAACAATCTCACACCCCCTCCTCCTCTGTAGTGGTCCCTGAGACTTTGGGGGAGGGTGCTCAATAGAGTATAACTTTAGCAGCGGAAGACAGATGGGGTTCAGTGAGATTTCAAGTGAGGGGTGTTTGCAGGTTTTGTTGAATCATCTCTAGTCTTTGGAATATCATGATTTGGTCTTCTAATTTCTCTAAGCAGTGAGTAGCTCAAAAGGAAAAAATTTTCTTGACTCTTCAGAGTAGCAGCCTTCCAAACAGAATGTTGTCTGTTCACCTTGAAACTGCCACCCACAGACCAAGCAGCTCTTAGTGAGGAGAGAACTGTTTACCAGGCACTGTAGAACCCAGCAGCTCTTCACAGTTCCAGTCAATTGAATAGAAGCTTTGTCTCAGATAATGGTGAGATGAGATGGTGGGAGTCTTTAAAAGCAGCTGTAGCCAGGCAGGTGGCTTATGCCTGTAGTCCGAGCACTTCAGAGGACCCTGAAAACACAATGGCATGCTCCTGTACCCATTTGATAAATCCTCCCTTCTGTTTGGGTGCCTGGGCAGGGACCAACAGCAGTCCTTGGCTTTCACACATCCCTGAATCTCCTCCTGCCTTTTCAAGTCTCCTTCAAGGATTCATCCTCTTTTTTTGGCCACTCAAAAGTATGAAGGCCTCATGGTCTCTTGCTGTTGTCTACACATCCACACGATGGCTTCAGCTGTCACTTCTACAGGGATGACTCAGCAGTTTACTCTCCAGTACATCTGCCCCTGTAGATCCACTACAGCCTCCAGCCAAGTAGCAGCTCTGTTTGAATGTCAAAGACACAGCATGATCTTCCTAATTCCCCATTCCCCGAATTTAATTTGTGGTTAAGGTCTCCTTTGGCCACCATAACAAATTACCACAAACTTGGTGGATTAAAACAACAGAAATGTATTCTCTCACAGTTTTGGAGGCCCAAAGTCCAAAGTCAAGATGATGGCAGGGCCACAATTCCTCTGCAGACTGTTGAGGAAACTGTTCCTTTCTTCTTCCAGCTTCAGGTGGATGCTGGCATTCCTTGGTATTCTTTGGCTATGGCTGGATCATTCTAATCTCTGCCTCCATTTTCACACAGGCTTCTCCTCTACCCTATGTGTTGTTCTAATCTCCCTCTGCCTCTCTCTCATAAGGACACTTATGATGCCAATGAGGGCCCACCCAGATAATCAAGGATATTCTCTTTGTTTCAGAAGCCTTCATTTATTGTGATGGATGTATTACTTAGTTCAATGTAAGCATTGTATATCAAAGCAGTACACTGAACCCCATAAATACATCAATGTACAAAGTTATGATGTAATAAAAAACAACAATAATAAAGCCTTCATCAAATCACATCTACAAAACCTTTTCCATAAAAGGGAACATTTCCAGGCTCAGGAATTAAGGCTTGCTATCCCTAGACAGTCATTACTCAGCTCACCATATCTGGCTTCCCTGTCCTCCCAAAAGGCACATCACCACCATGTCAAACCTATGAGTTATTCTTGAACTGTCTCTCCTCCTGACCAAGTTTGTAAGTTTGTGGATTTAACTTTTAGATAGTAGTTAAACTGCCAACTTAAACTCCACTGTCACCAACTCAATCCAGACCAACAGTTCTTGTCTGGGTGACTGTCACAACTTCTACTGGTTCCCTTGTCTTGACTCTGTCCCTTCAGTCCTATCCCCACACCGGTATTTTTAAAAAGTAAATTTGAGTACATCATTCTTCTACTTGAAACTCTTCAGTGGGCTCTCATTTCTCTCAAGATAAAGACTGAAATCCTTATTGTGGCTTTTGAGGCTGTGGACCACCCCTAGATCACTAACTGCATCTAGCCATGTTGGTCCATTTCAGGTACCCAAATATCCATGTCTTTCTTGCTTTAGGGTCCTTACACACGATGTCCTTCCTGAACTATATGACTGAGCCTAGATGGTCCAAGTCCTAGCTCTAGGACTGATGTGGGTGCTGGTAGAGTGATGGGAAGGCACTGTGGAGCACATCTACTTTGAGCTGTTGGGACTTTCTGTCATTACACAGAAAGCACCTGTCTAAGAATTGAGCCTTCAGAGGACACATGGCAGAGGAAGATAGGACAATAAACATAGATATCCAAAAGTATCTAAGACCTTAGGTTCTAATTTATAAGCTTGTTGATAACATTTGAGCCCCCAGATCTAGCTATGCCTGAAGTCAGTACCTTGATCCCCCATGCTCTTGGACTTTCTACTTATATAAATAACCAACCTTCCTTTCTGTTTTGCCTTAATTAGCTGGGTTTCTGTCACTTGCAACCAAAGAAGTCCTGTGTAATTTGAAGGTCACCTCTGGATATGTGGCCAAGAGTTTCTAAACCAGTGGTTCTCAACCTTCCTAATGTCATGGCCCTTTAATTCAATTCCTGTGGGTCTCGACCCACAGGCTGAGAACCACTGTTCTAAACCCCATCATTTGAGACTCTGCTACAAAGCTGGTTTGTTGGTCTTTCTCTCTAACATGCAATAGTATTTAAACACCTGAACAAGCTAACAATCAGCTGTGGCCCCATTCTACTTCTACCCACACCTGTTACCCAGTCATATGTAGGAGTGGTGGCTCTCTCAAGATGGGTCAACTCCTAGTGCAGCTGGTCATCCAATATCACATCAGTTTGTGTTCATTCATTCATTCACTCTTTCAACAGTTATTTATTATAAGTCCTCTTATTTTCTGTTTCTTTTTTTTTTTTTTTTTAGCTAGGTCTGCAGAGAGCCTCAAAAAAACTGGGTTACAACTCAGAATTAAATATTCCTCTCCAAAAAAATCTTTAGTAAAAGGTGAAAGATTTATATGATCTGAAGAGAAACCAGAGTATATTATTATACTTGGTCTTTATTGTGAGAAAGACACTGGTTTAAAGGTAGGAATAGATCAGTGTCAATACTGATAAGGTCTTTGCCTGTGTGGAATGAACTGGAGAGACAGATGATAAACCATAAATAAGCAAATAACCACATATGAATTGGTGCTATGATGAAAATAAAACAAGTGATGGAATTTGAAGGGGGGAGGTCCACTAAAAGATCACTGATTGAACCTAGAGGTAAAGAAATTGGCTGAAGCTTTAAACAGCTCAGTAATTTTAATGTAGACCAGAGTCAATCCTCTTACCAAATGCTTGTTGATGTATTGTAGCAACACAGAGGGCAGCCTGGGAAATTATGAGGGGTCTGTCTATGTGAATGCTTGAGCTACATGAGTACCAGCTTTATTCATTTTGTTCAATCAACCAATCATGGGCCAGTAACCACAACAGGTGCTGAGGACATAGAGACAAGTATCACACAATTCCTGTCCCCCTGAGCTCAGGAAAACATTCCTATAACTGAATCACTACAATCCATGGACAAAAGGTAAGCTTATGGGAACAAAGTTAGCGCCCTTCCTAACCTCATGTATCAAAGTGAATTGTAAATGGATTAAAGATTTGTGCAAAAGTCATACTGGTGTCATGACCAGAGGCACAAACAGTAAAAGACGTCCCAAACAACCACAAACCATATTAAAAAGCAACAATAAACTGGAAAAATCTCAATACCTAAGACAAGAGTTATAAGTTGTCAATAGCTACAGGCCACTAACAGACAGACGGTAAAAGACTGAGCAAAAGATATTAATATGCGATCATAACAAAGGATATGATCAATAATTGTAAAGATACTCAATCTCACGGAAATTAAATTGAAACAGGAGTAAAATCCCATTATTTTCCCATCAAATAGGCAAAATTGAAAATAAAAACAGAAAAACTAGTATAGAAGTGGCGAAATGGGCTTCCAAAGTTGCACTCTTTGCCACACCTGCCACCCGAAGGACTCTTAGACCAACAACCGGATCCCAGAATATTCGTGACCTTTGACCTCGGAAGTCCGGCCGGGCGAAGAACCGGGCGCGCTTCGCGACAGAGCCGTAAAGGTACCCGCGAGTATGGCGTTGTACGCAGCTGCGGCATCAGTGCTGGCAGGTGTGGAGAACCGCCAGGGCTCCATCAAGGGCTTGGTGTATTCCAGCAGCTTCCAGGTAGTGGGGCCCGGGCGCGGGCAGCGGCAGGAGGGGGCGGGTGGGACCGACCGGAGCAGGGAGCGGGTGCTAGGGCTGCCCCCAGGCCAGCGTCTCTCCCCTGCACCGCGCGCAGAATGTGAAGCAGCTGTACGCCCTGGTGTGCGAGACGCAGCGCTACTCTGCGGTGCTGGACGCCGTGATTGCCAGCGCCGGCCTCCTCCGCTGCGAGAAGAAGTTGCGGCCGCACCTGGCTAAGGTGACAGGCGCGGGGGAGGGGCTGGGAGAGAGTCCTGAGGGTTTAAGGGGGTCTGTAATCTGTTCCCAGCTCTGCTGCCGTGCATGGCGTAACTGGAACTAGTCGCTCATCAGAAATTGAGCAGTCCCTCCCTGGGTTACGGATTGAGAAAGGGGGTTTACCTGAAAGATTAAGAACAGAAGTACGAAGTTAGCAGTGGCACAGGCTCTTAAGACGACAGAAGGGTAATGTTGGCAAGAAGGAGGTTTAGGGGCCACAGCTATGCTGGTGAGCATCCATGAGGAAGGGTTCAGGACTGAGAAGACGCTAGGTTCCAATCCTGTATCTGCCCGTTAATTACTTGTGTGATCTTGGATAAGGTACCCCACCTTTATCTGTAACTGTACGGACAGGTGGTGTGTTTAGTCCTTCCAGCTCCAACACTCCATAGAATTCTAAGACATGGCTCGGCGCCTGTGGCTCAATTGGCTAAGGCGCCAGCCACGTACACCTAGGGTGGCGGGTTCGGATCCTCAGCCCGGGCCCGCCAAACAACAATGATGGCTGCAACCAGCTACTTGGGAGGCGGAGGCAGGAGACTCGCTTGAGCCCAGGAGTTGGAGGTTGCTTTGAGCTGTGATGCCATGGCA
>CAUYQV010175461.1:0-21594 GCA_963574575.1 Galagoides demidoff
ATCCACGAATGGATCAATAAATTGTAGTATATGTACACCATGGAATACTATGCAGCCATTAAGTAAGATGGAGACTTTACCTCCTTCATGTTTACATGGATGGAGCTGGAAAATATTCTTCTTAGCAAAGTATCCCAAGAATGGAAGAAAAAGTATCCAGTGTACTCAGCCCTACTATGAAACTAATTTATAGCTTTTATAGGAAAGCTATAACCCAATTTTAGCCCAAGAATATGGAGAGAGGGCACAAGATTTTTTTTTTGATTAAACTATATATTTTTAAATTTATCATGTTAATATCTGGAAAGGATTCATTAATTTATTAGCAAATGTTTATCCAGCGCCTGTTATTTAACAGGTTCTGTTCTATATACAGTGGCTTGGAATAAGTTCTCAGAATTGGGATTTCTGGGTCAATAGTCATGGTTATTATGTTTGTGTGTTTGTTTTTTTTTTTGACAGAGTCTCACTATGTCACCCTTGGTAGAGTGCCATGGCGTCATAGCTCACAGCAACCTTCAACTCATGAGCTTAAGCAATTCTCTTGCCTCAGCCTCCCAAGTAGCTAGGACTACAGGCCACTGCCACAATGTCCAGCTATTTTTTGGGCTGTAGATGTCATTGTAGTTTGGCAGGTCCAGGCTGGATTCAAACTCACCAGCTCCAGTATATGTGGCTGGTGCCCTAGCTGCTGAGCTACAGGTACTGAGCCATGTTTGTGGTTCTTGATATATTACCACATTGTCTCTAAATAGGCTTTCTGTATCAATTTACTTAACCCTCCAAGAGCATCAATAAGGCATATCTTGATAGCGTGGCTGATGCTTAAAATACAATTTAAATTTTTACATGTAAGCATTAAACCAGAGACTCATTATCTACTTGGCTTTCTGCTAAATCTAGATAAAAGCATATGCTGAATACCCTCCCTATTGATCCACAGCCTAAAAGCCATAGTAGAGCATGCTACTTTCCTTCTTGGGGCAGCCCTCTCTGAACACATGGCTTTTTGGCCACCTTATGGATTCCGTATCTGCTGCATATACAGATCCTTGACTTCAAGGATCCCACTGAGCCACTCTCTGTATAGCTGGCTCTTCTTGTCATACATCCCACTCATTAGCTGAGTCTTTGCTGATGTCCTTAGTGACTACAGAAGAAAATCTTGACTTAAGAGAGTGTCAATTATTTGTTGTTATAAACTGCCCAAAGTGTCAGTGTCTTGAAGGAATAAGTATTTATTTAAATCATGAGTCCAGGGGCCAGTGATTAATTTGGATACTTTTTGTGGTCTTGGTTGCATTTGCTCACATGTTCAGTTGGTTGGCTATTAGTAGGGGATGCTTACATGACTACTTTCATTCTTTAGCAGGATATTACAGATATGTTCATTGTATGGCAAATATATAGGAAGTAAGTGAAATGGCACAAGAGTTTTGGTGGGTGGGATAGTTGTAATCTGGCACTGGGGCCTTTCTGTGGTTAATAAACAATTGTCTATTTTTCTTTCTTTTTTTTTTTGTTTCGTTTTATTTTATTTTATTTTTCTCCCTGTTCCTCCTCACTTGTCCTGTCTTCACTCAATTGTCTATTTTTCAAGGGAGTCCTTTAGTGTAGACATTAAAAGCCAAGACCCTGGAGCCAGTCCTTAGATTCAAATCACATTTTGTTTTCGAGACAGAGTCTCATTCTGTCACCCAGGCTGGAGTGCAGTGGCACAATCATAACTTACAGCAGTCTCAAATTCCAGGGCTCAAGAGATCCTGTCACTTTAGCCTCATGAGTATAGGACTATAGGTATGTGTCACCATATCCAGCTTATTTTTTTTATTTTTTGTAGAGATAGGCTCTCACTATATTGCCCAGGCTGGTATTGAACCCTGGGCCTTAAGTAATCCTGTCTCAGACTCTCAAAGCTCTGGGATTATAGGCATGAATCACTGTACCTGGTCCAAGTCACATTGTTACTAGTTGCTAACTGTGTGTCCAAATCATTTAACCTCTTTGTGCTTTAGTTTTAAAATCTGTAATGTGGGAATAATACTAATAACAATAATAGACTATGCTATATTGAGTTGTGAAAATTAAATTAATGAATACATGTAGTACATTCAGAGCAGTGCTTGGCACATGGAAATGCTAAAAGAATGATCTATAAGACTATTTTTTTTGTGTGTGTGTGTTTCACTATTATAGGTTTCTTCAGGGATCTTACTGCTGGGCAACTCAGTTCTGTCTCTGTAGGCTTGGGCTTAGCTCTACGATTGCCTGTTTCTGACTTTTCAAGAAGCTCAGTTTCTTGCAGGTCACTGCTGTGCTGGGTGGCCCACTCATTCAGACGTCCTCTTGGTGGAGTTCATCGCAGGATGTTAAGTACACCCCATGTCCCCCAGAGGTCACATTTGTGCCCTGCCACAGCCTTCTGGGAAATTCATATTTTGGTTCTAGAGTCAGTGAAAATACAGGTCTTTCCCTTTGATTTACCACCAAACAGATCCTTCTCACTAGTCTGTTTTCTATCTCTTCTCCAGAAGTGGGTCTCAGCTACCTAAGACTGTGACCTTTTCTCCTAAATCCTTGTGCTAAGTCTGATCTTAAAGAATGGAGGAGGGGGTTGAGTGAGAAAGAGACCAGGCTCCAGGTGTGCTCCAGCTTAATTCAGGGCCAATCTGGGAGAAGGAACATATTTTATTTATTTTTTATTTTATTTTATTTTTTTGTGTAGAGACAGAGTTTCACTTTATCATGCATGGTAGAGTGCCCTCCAACACTACCGCAACCTCCAACTCCTGGGCATGGGTGATTCCCTTGCCTCAACCTCCTGAGTAGCTGGGACTACAGGCACCTGCCACAACACCTGGCTATTTTTTTGTTGCAGTTTGGCCTGGGCTGGGTTTGAACCCACCACCCTCCGTACCGTGTTTCCCTGAAAATAAGACCTACCCCCAAAATAAGCCCTAGCAGAATTTCTACGCATTTGTTAAATATAAGCCCTATCCCAATAATAAGACCTAGTGATGGGCGTCTGCATAGCCACACCATGCATTTCAGGGCATTTCAGGGAGAGGAAGACATCCCCTGAAAATAAGCCCTAGTGTGTCTTCTTTTTTTTTTTTTGAGACTGAGCCTCAAGCTATCCCCCTGGGTAGAGTGCCATGGCATCACAGCTCATAGCAAACTCCAACTCCTGGGGTCAAGTGAGTCTCCTGCCTCTGCCTCCCAAGTAGCTGGGACCACAGGCGCCCGCCACAACTCCTGGCCGTTTCTTGGTTGCAGCCATCATTGTTGTTTGGTGGGCCTGGGCTGGGGATTCGAACCTGCCACCTTAGGTGTATGTGGCTGGTGCCTTAGCCGATTGAGCCACAGGCACCGAGCCCCTAGTGTGTCTTCTTGAGGAAAAGTAAATATAAGACAGTATCTTATTTTGGGGGAAACATGGTATATGGGGCCAGCGCCCTGCCCACTGAGCCACAGGTGCTGCCCAAGAAGGAATATATTTTAATAAGAAAAATCAGCTGGGCATGGTGGCACACACCTGATGTCCCAACTACTCAGGAGGCTGGGGGATCACTTGAGCCTAGGAGTTTGAGGCTGCAGTGAGCTATGCTTCTACCACTGCATTCCAGCCTGGGTGACAGAGCGAGACCTTATTTCAAAGAAAAAAAAAGAAAAGAGGAAACATATTTTATATTCAATAAAAGTTTGGATCTTTGATATAACACTAGATTGTACTTTAAAAATTCATTTCAGTTCCTACTCTAAAGAGTTTTCATACTCATTTAACAAAACAAGCATCTCCCCAGCTTAATAGGAAAAAGAAAAACATGTTCATTGGTGCCTGCCTGGCCTAGTCCCACAGCACGCTGTCCACTTTATCCTCTCAGAATCCTCCTTTTCTTTTTTCTTCGGCTGTGACTTCTAGTACATAACCTGTATCTAAAATTTGTAAATAAATGCCATTCACATTTTATACCTTAAAACAAATATTCTATTCCATAGCATATCATATAGTGTGCTAATTTCCACTCTTAGCAGTATTTTTCAGCTTTTCTTAGAGTTATCGAATTCTTATTCTCTATGTTTTCTCCCTTTGTTAAATTCTTAAATTATTTCAAATACTAAGAAAAGTGTTGAATTAAAGAAGTCCTTATTGTTCCTGGTTGCCTCTTTGCTCCATCTGGACTAATTATTCTTTCAAACTCTTTGCAGTTTTCATCTAGCAACTTAACCATTTTGATTTTTCTAGCATGGGTCCTCTTGGCTTGAAGTTCTCCTTTTTCATTTTCCTCCCTTCTTCTCCTGGAAAACATCCTTAAATTTCCAAGAGAGGGTGTTTAAGAAGTAAACAGCTTAATCTTTATATATCTGAAATATTTTTATTTTATCTTATGTTTGACTGCTAATTTGGCTAGGTATAGAAGTACATCTTTAAAATTATTTTCCCAACATTGAAGCTATTCCCCCTTCCCCTCCTTCTTACTATTGTTTTAAAAAGTAAGTCTTACTAACTGTTTGTTTTTAAATTTACTTACTGGTATAACTTTGCAATGTTTTCATTATTTAAAAATAAAGATGAAAATAATCATTTATATCAATATTAGGAGAACAATTTAAGTTAATCTAAGAACAAGAAAATAAAAAAAAGTAAAGTCAGAATTGCTCATGAAAATCTGATACCAGTCTTAGTTCCATTAATGTTTTTTGATTTTTCTTTCTTTCTTCTTCTTCTTCTTTTTTTTTTGCAGTTTTTTGGCCAGGGCTGGGTTTGAACCCACCACCTCTGCCATATGGGGCCGGCACCCTACTCCTTTGAGCCACAGGCGCCACCCAGTTCCATTAATGTTTTTCTCTAGCAAATTTTAGGATTCTTTCTTCATCTTTTGTGTTCTACAATTTCACAGTGCTGTGTTTACGTTGGAGTGCTTTTCATTCTGATATTCCAAGGCACTTTGTAGAACCTTTCTAAACTTGGTAGTGTATCAGTGTTCTTTTGTCCTAGAAAATTTCCTTTAGAGGTCTTTTTAAAAATATTGTCTTAGCCTCTTTCTCTCTCTTCTTTTCTCTTTATAGCATTAATGGAAGTTGCAATGCGCACATCATTTGGAATACTCAACATTTATCCTTTTGTAATTGTAATTGTTTTCTTCTCTTGGCTTTATTTTCTTCATTCTGTAAATTTATATAAGTGAACAGATTAAAAAGCAAACAATAAGAACTACTGTATTTTTCCATGAACAATGCACTTTTTTGCCCATGTTACTCTTTTTAACTAAGTCAATATTCTGTGTTTATATTTTTGTAACTATAGAGACTTTATTTGTGGATGAACTTTGTCACGTTCTCTGATTTAGTTTCCTTTCCTATAAAATTTTATTTTTCTTAGAGTCATCATTGTCTAGCTTCTTTTCTTTAAATTTCTGAGTACCTGTCATAGTTCAACTCCTAACTTTTTGCCAGAATTATAAATCCTCTCCTCATGCATTCGCAAAGATCAAATAATCTCTTACATTTATTTGAAAACAGTGGACTGCCATGCCTCCTGGAGGGATGGGTTTGACGTTCTGTGTTCTGGCTGCTCTGTTCTTGTTACTATCTCCCTTCATTGCCATCCTGGAAATCCTCTTCAACTTTCTCCTGTACTGGAGACCCTGCTTCCTGGCTCCCGTCTCCTGACTCCTCTTTCTTGGTTTCCTCTCTCCACCAGTGTCAGAGACAGGGAGCACAGGTGATACATCTCTTAGGAATTTTCATGTCTAAAACATTTTTGGTCTCTTCTCATTCTCAATGGACTATCTGTGTGTACAGTTCAGTATCAAATGTCACTTTCTCTTAGAATTTGTAACGCATTATCATGACACCATGATTGCCTTTGAGAAATCAAGTATGATGTTATTTTGACTTCTAGCTTCATGCATATACTCCCTTTTTCTTTCTGGTCTGGGAAGATCTAGACCTTTCACTCTAGTTCTTTGAATACTCACAATTCCGTGCCTGATGTGGATTTTTCTTTATTCATTGTGTTAAGAATCTGGTGAGTACTTTTAAGTTCAGCTCTTAGAAACATTCTTGGATTATTTCTTTGACAAAATCTTGCCCTTTCGGCACCTGTGGCTCAGTGGGTAGGGTACCCCGAGGGTGGCAGGTTCAAACCCAGCCCTGTCCAAAGTGCAACACAAAAATAGCTGTGTGTTGTGGTGGGCACCTGTAGTCACAGCTACTCGGGAGGCTGAGGCAAGAGAATCGCCTAAGCCCAGGAGTTGGAGATTGCTGTGTGACGCCATGGCACTCTACTGAGGGCAATAAAGTGAGACTCTGTCTCTCTCCACACACACGCACACACACAAAATCTTGTCTTTTGTTTTCTCTGTTACTTTTATCTGGAATGTCTGTTGGTTGAATGTTTGACATTTTGGCCTGTTTTTCTTGTCTTCTAATTCTCCATGTCTCTTCCCTCTCTCTAGATTACAGTCTCCATTTTACCCCTTAATACTTTTTTGCATTTTAAATTTCTGATACTGTGATTGTAATTTGAAGAGCTCTGTCTTATATTCTTAATGTTCTATTGAAAACATGACGTCTTGCTTTTTGTCCTATAGCTGCTATGTCTTCCCTTACCTCTTTGGGGATATTAATTTATTGAGAGAAGAGAGTTTCTGGTTTTATCCTTTCTTTTCTTTTCTTTTCTTTTCTTTTCTTTTCTTTTCTTTCTTTCTTTTCTTTCTTTTCTTTCTTTCTTTTCTTTCTTTTCTTTCTTTCTTTTCTTTCTTTCTTTTCTTCCTTTCTTCCTTTCTTCCTTTCCTTTCCTTTCCTTTCCTTTCCTTTCATTTCCTTTTGTTTCCTTTCTTTTCTTTTCTTTTCTTTTCTTTCTTTTTTTTTTTTTTTTGCAGTTTTTGGCCGGGACTGGGTTTGAACCTGCCAGTTTTTGGCTGGGGCTGGGTTTGAACTCTGGCTTATGGGGCTGGCACCCTACTCCTTTGAGCCACAGGCGCTGCCCAGTTTTTATCCTTTCTCATCCCTCTGTTTCTTTTCCTGTTTGTTGGTCTTGGTTGCTTCCCACATGTTAGAAGCTTCCTTGAATATCTTGTGCTTTCTGGGTGTCCACTCATACCTAAGTTCAATGGACTGTAATGCTGACAGAGAACTCTGATGAGCTTTACTCGGACACAACTGGGTTGGATTTTTCACTGGAGGACCCATAACCTCAGTATCTGTAGAGTTTTTCCTACAGAATGGTCATCTCAAGATTTCCTATCCCAGAATCTAACCTATCTGCTGGTGCAGAAAGGCAGGGGGTGGTCCTACATGTGAATATGACAATGATTAATTAAATACATTATTCTCAGTAGGTCTGTTCTGACTTTAGCTGTTTGTAATATAAGATCCTTCTGCTTTAATCTCTTCAGAGAGTAGTTTTTGGTTGGATATAGAAAGGGAAGTCAGGAGAGGTAGATCCAGACAAGGGGTGTGTTTAGCTGTTTTTGGATTCTGCTCCAAAAGTTGCGTTCAAGTATTAGGTTATTATATATGAAGTGTCTGATTTCCTTAAGTACTAAGTTTGACTGTGGGGGTCTCTGACATTTCACTTTGACACTTCTTGTTTTATTTTTACTGTGAAATATATCCTCATTCTTTCAAATACACATTTGGCTTCTGATTATCTTTCCTTTTTTTTTTTTACAGCAATGTTTGTGAAACTATGGGTAAGTCAAAAACTCATGTTGTTTTTGAATATGAATTCTGTCAAGGAATCAATGCAGCACAGACAGCTAGAAATATCAACGAGATGTTTGGGAAGTATGTGGCTAATGAACACATAGTACATTGATGGTTCGAGAAGTTCCATTCTGGTGACTTTAATTCTGAAAATGAGCCATGTGGGAGACCTGAGACCAAGGTGGATAACGTTGAGCTGAAAGCTGTAGTGGGAAAGAATCCATCTCAACCTATGCATGAATTAGCAGCAAGGTGTGATGTTACCATTCCAACACTAGACCACTGAAACAGATTGCAAGGTAAAGAGGCTGGGTAGAATTAAATGAGAGCTAGAAGAGAAATTGTCTGAAAGTTTTCCTTTCTTTGCTGTCATGACTTGAAGGCTGAGCATTTCTATCTTTATTTTTACATGTGACAAAAATGGATTCTTTATGACAATTGCAAGCATTGGATGTATGTGGTTGGATAAAGATGACGTGCCAAAACACAATCCAAAACTGACTATTCAACAGAAAAAGCTAATGGTGTCTTTTTGGTGGTCCAGTGCTGGTATTAACAACTACAGCTATGACAAACCTGGTCAATTGATTATAGTGAATGTCTACTGCAACCAGTTGGATGAAATGATGAGCATGCTTGTGGTTAAGCAGCTGAGATTTGTCAATAGAGACAGGTCAATCCTCTTACAAGACAATGTTTAACCACATGTTGCACAAACAATGCTTCTCAAACTCCAGAAGCTGCTGACCTTGGAAACTCTGTCATCCACTGTATTCACCAGACCTTGCATCAGTGGACTACAACTTCTTCCAGGCTTTGGAGGACTTCTTGAAAAGAAAAAGATGCAATTCTTAACAAGCTACGGAAAATGCTTTTCGTAATTTCATTGCCACTTGCTCCCCAGGCTTCTTTGCTGTTGGTGTACATGGGCTGCTATTAAGATGGTGAAATTGTCAATGGTTTAGGCATATACTTTGATTAATAGCTCTGCTTTTTATTTAAGATATAATAAACTAAACTTTTAATGTGAAATTAAACTCTTCAAACATTTACTGTTTCAATTGCACCCTTATCTCCTCTTTCAGAGGTAAAAGATGGTTTTGGTTTCAAAACTTTCCAGGGTCTTTTAAGGTAAATAAGCTAATTCCTTATCTTACTCCATTTTTGGTGGGTGTTCAGCTTTTCCTGTCTTTAACAAATTAGTCATCTCCATTTGTTGGCTTTATAGATTCCAAAATTTTAATGCTGTCATTTCTTTCTCTGTACCCATATTCCTTATAGATTTGTGTCTTCTTTTTTTTCTGTATCTCTAGCGTCGTTTTAGTGGAGTGTGAAAAGCAAATGAAGATCAAAACATATGCTTAAATTACCATGTTTAACAGAATCCTCCGTTTTATTTTTAATTCAACATGGATTTAATGCAATATTAAAATTTGGGAGAATTCAAAAATAACTAAATTACACAAAATCCCATTACTTTACTATAACCATTTTGAAAATTATTTCCCAAGCATTAGCGCACTTTGTCCTAGTTTTATTCATAGTACACATAATCACACTAACTTTGTGATTTAGTATTTCATCTAATGTTTTATGTTTTCCTATAAAGAATTTGTAGTTATGACTTTGTAATAGTTCATTGTGTTTATGTCACATTATTTGCTTAATTGGCCCCTAGTATGGGGTGGGGTTCTAATTCCACTATTATTTATACCATCAAAATGATATTAGTCTTTTATCTTTCTTGTTTCTTATATTACAATCCTTGTAAGGCAGCGACTGGCTCCAAGAAGAAAAAGATCCTTTTGGGTCCTGTTACACGTCTCCGTATTGATTTTCTATAAATTTTGTGCCAAATTTTAATATCCCCTCCATGACTGAGGATCTAATATTAATTTTATCAAAATTATTTTTATTAATAGGTTGGCCTTTTAGAGCTCTTTTGTAAAACACAGATCTTGTTTCAGAGAAATGCATTTCTTTTTAAATCATCTTTTGTGTACAAATGTCACTGCGAATCTGACTAAGGTTATGGGCCTCTTCTCAAGAAACTGAATTCCCTTAGCCATGTGGCCTCTCTCTTTCTCTCTCTCTCTCACACACATACCTCCTCACACTCACATCCAGATCTCTATGCATGATTTCGGGCACTTGGTGAGCTCCTTAGAGCCTGTTCTGTGGACTCTGATGTCAGACCCCAGATTCTAGAGAAAGCACCTTTTAGAGCTGCACACCTGACCCCAGGCCACTGCCAGGTCTGTGGCCTGCCAGGAACCCAGCTGCACAGCAGAAGTGAGCGGCAGAGCAAGCCTGCAAACCATCACCTGTATCTGCAGCCTCTCCCCATCGTTACCAATGAGCTCCACCTCCTGCTAGATCAGAGGCAGCATTAGAGTCTCACCAGACCAAGAATCCCTCCATAGACGGCTCGTATGCAGGATGTAGGTTGCGCACTCCGTGTGAGGATCTAGTGCGTGATGATCTGAGGGAGAACGGAGGTGGTGGAAATGGTAGTGCTGGGGACCCTCTGGTGGCAGAAAACAAGACCCAGACTCCCACTGACTATGCATTCTGATTCTTTGTGTAATTATTTCATTATATATTACAATGTATTAATAATAGAAATACAATTCACAATGAATTTGAATCATCTCACCTTCCACCACCCCATCTGGTCTATGGAAAAATGATTCATTTTCCATGAAACTCATCCCTGGTGCCACTGTTCGAGAGCTGTGGGGTTCTGATCTCCATTCCTGTTGAGAACCCTGAGGATCCCAGCATCTGGGATCCATCTTACTCTTTTCCTTACCACCATGATTTGGGGGCTAAGTCTAGGGCCACAGGGAGTGATGAGCATCTGACTTTTTAAATCTCTGCCCAACTCCTGCCTCTTGACTTTGCTTCTTAGCTCTGGATTTATCTAGAACCCTGATCCCTGTAGAGGTTGGATACACGAACTTAATCTAGTCAAAAAATGAGCAAAACAGGAAGTTTAAATGGGGATTGGGTGTGAGAAACTTAGAGAAAAAATAATAGAAAGAAGAAGAACATGTGGAAGGAAGGGTGGCCTATTCTGAAGCATTGTATAATCTTACATGATAAAATGCACATTGAGGAACTGAAATTAGAACTCTGGGTAACCATGGGAACAGTGCTGTTACGGCTCAATTGTTAGAAAAACAGACCTGGGATTTCTGTGAAATGAAAATGATTGTTTAGATAATGGTACATCTCCAGTGTGAGGACGGACAGTGAAGTTTGAGCACCATTGAATGTAGTAGGCCAAAATGGGAAGCACTGCCCAAACCCAGCCTTCCAAAAGGGTTCTCTTTGAAATAAACACAGTTCAGCTTTATGAGA
This sequence comes from Galagoides demidoff, assembly GCA_963574575.1. Taxonomy (NCBI): domain Eukaryota; kingdom Metazoa; phylum Chordata; class Mammalia; order Primates; family Galagidae; genus Galagoides; species Galagoides demidoff. The sequence continues at coordinate 11,077 of CAUYQV010175461.1, forward strand.
AATTCCAGCATTTGAATACTATGACTCCTTTGAAATTTTATAGCCATGATTTTTCTATAGATCCGTCATTTTCCATTTCCCTCCTCTTTGCTCACCCTGTCTTTAGCTGTTTTTCGGTACCTTGCTCGCGGAAAAATGTCATGTGAGGTTTCTATTATTCTCGTCTCCAAATCCCAGAGTTAATTTTAGAAAGAGAATTTAGACGTTAGATGCAGAGTAATCTTAAAAGAGGAAATTTATCTACATATAAGGAAGTACTTAGGTCTGTGGCATCTTTGCTATGGAGAAACTTTATAACAATAAAATAATTAACCTTTATTTCGAATATAACACGTGCCAGGAGCTGTGCCTTTTACTTACAAATACAAACAACCTTGCCCATTTGTTTTTATAATGCTCAGTGTTTACAGACGATGGAACTGAGGGTCAGAGAGGTTCAAGCATTTTTCCTAAAGTAATAAAATCACTAAGTGACTCCATGTGACTGGACCTCATCCCTGAGTCTCCACATCTTTTTATATCCAAAGCTTGTGCTTTTCCCACCACTATGTGTGGTCTAAGGTCTGTATCTGCTTCAGTTTGCTAAGGTAAGGGACCTCTGTGTATTGCCTGTGATCCTCTGCAAAAATCAATAATTCAGATTGCTGGTCCTGGTGACTTTGGTAAACCCTTCCCCAAATCACTACAATCTCCTGACTTTTCACAGTTCTCAGTTCAAATGCCACGTCCTGACATGGAACTTTTTCTTTATCTGCCCAATGGAAATCTTCTCTCCTTCCTTGACCTTTCCATGACATTCACCTGCACACGTCTTATGATCCTTCATCACCTTCCTCTTTTATTGTGTCCTAGTTTGGTTTAGCTACAGGAGAGTGTCTTGTATGCAATAATTTTTCACACAATGCCCCTTTGTTCACTTGTACGTGGCTAGTTTTTGTTGAATTATGTGATTGTGGGGGCGTCTATATGTCTTCTAGTGACCGTACTGAATAGAAGATGAACAGGTGCAGAAATGTGAGTAATAATGGAAAATTATAATATTTTAATCCTTCTTCTCCTTTTGAGGATGTTTCTGTAGAATGGGTAGAGGCTTGCCTGAAAAGAACACTTTAGAAAAAGACTGAGAAGAATCCCCCTTCATCCCCCTTGAAGGTCCCCCTTCAAAAGGACCTAGACCTTCAAGCGACCTCATTAAGCTGAGGCAAATCCCAAAATATTTACCATTTTGTACTTTAAGGTAGTGTTTGCCAACCTCTGGTCTTGCTTATGAATTATCCATTGGTATGCAACAACACCCAAATCTGACAGTTTAAAATACCAAACACTCTCTCTCCCCCTCTCCCTGCCTTTCTCCTCTGCTCTCTCTCTCTCTCTCTTCTCTTCCCCACTCTCTCCTTATCTCTCTCCCTTCTTTTCTCTCCTCTTTTCTCTTCTCTTATCTCTCCTCCTTGGTGCTACTCTGCAGCCTCCCTCTCCCACCAATAAAGACCTTTGTACAAGCAAAAAAAAAAAAATAATAACAAACACTTCTTATTTCACATTTTCTGTGGGTCAGAAATCTGGGTTTCTGTAGCAGAGTGATTCTGCAGCAGGGTCTTCTGTGAAGTTGCAGTGAAGCTATTGATCCAGTCTGGGGTCATTTCAGGGCTTCTAAGCTGATACGGGTGGTTGCTGACAAATGTCAGTTTCTCACCGGTTGTTGGCTGGAAGCCTCAGTTCTGCATTACAGAGGCCTTGCCTTGGGGTAGATCTACATGATGGCTGCTGTCCTTAGAGCAGGTGATGAGAGGGAGAAATGGGAGCAGTCATCTTTATAACTGAATTTGGAAGTTACATACTGTCACTTTTACCATATTCAATTTCTGAGAAGATAGCACTTACTCCTGCCCACATTCAAGAGAGGGATTTATACAAGTATAGAAACACGGGAGGCCTGGGGTCATTGGGCAATGTATTGAAGGCTGGCTCGTATACTTAGTAATCTCCCCTTTAAATTTTTATCCTTTTATATCCTCATCCTATATATATATATGGACTTCCATTACTGTAGTTCTGGAATTTAGGGCTGTGAGAACCAATGCAGCCTAGATTGTGATGTGTTGAATTCATTTTACTAAATCATCTAATTCTGAGATAGCCATAAAAGTTGCTAGTCTAGTTGGTGACTTTGAGCCCAATCCAGGCTGAGACTTCAAAGGCTAGAAATATAATACGTGGCAAACTTTATGGACATGTGTGGCAAAGATTCAGAGAGAATAGAGACCAGTGGTGAAGGCAAGGCTGGTTAGTGGCTGGGTAGGTAGTTAAGAGAGCATACACGTCACCAACAATGACAACTTTTTATTTGCTAATTCATTCAATATTTTATACAACATTCACTGATCCCCAGCACTGTGGAAGGCTTTGGGGATATAGCAAACAAACTTGGAAGTGAAGATGGCCTCAGGCAGGAAACATCTTATAGCAGGTGTTTCCTTTGTGTGTTGACAGAACCAACAAGTGACTTCCCAGGATTTGACCCTTTTCAGTATTTGCGGGCAGAAGATACTTACATAGGAAAATAATAGGTAGAGTGGAAACAGAAGGAGGTCCTAAAAACTTTTTAAAGCATTATATTCAAGTGAATGTTTTAAAAATGCTTATTGCAAAAAAAAAAAAAAATGCTTGTTGGCCCAACGTTTCAGGGTTTCAGGAATGGAACAGCAGGGTCTGTTGAAAGCATCCCATGGACTCAATACTAAGTGGAAACTTGTAGATTCACAACAAGGTGCACACATGAGCACATTGTAGAGCTGCCCCAAGGCAAGGCCTATGTAGTGCAGAATTGAGGCTTCTGAAACTCAATTTCAGAAGGCGAGGGTGGGGGGAAGGTTTGAAGTCCCCACCTACTGGGTACCATGTACAGGCATATTGTGCACTTCCTGGGTGAAAGTCCTGCAGCTAGGTTTTTGCCTTACAAATGCAAACAATGTAACCTAATGATATGTACCCTCATATTTATCCAAAATAAGTTTTTAAATAAAGACAGTATCAGCATGCTTCCTTGTTTTTCTTACCTGTTTAGCTAGCCATTTTTAGCACAGCCTGATCTTTCACTAGGCACAAACTGTATTTATTTAACCATCTGATCTGGAATTCTGGAATTCTTTTTGCGGTAGGAATACAATTGGAAAAAAAGGAATAGATCCTAGAGCTGAAATATTGAAGCCCCCCATCAAAACTCAAACCATTTTTTTTTTTTTTGGCTTCATATGGAAATGGAGGAAGAGATTGAAGGAAGGAGAGTTTTCTTGGCTGATAAAAAAAGTCAGTTTGATTTGGAGAGGAATTGTAAAGATGTGAAGAGCCTCTGTGCTAACCGGGTAGAGGAATAACCACAGGGTCTGGACCCTGCCTCCAGGACACCCGTAAACCCTTTTGAACTGCCAGCAAAGGTGATTTCCTCTGTCTGTGGGACTGAAAGTCAGTTTTAAGACCCTGTTAGACCCAAATGTTCCACCACCTGGACTTGCAACCATGTTTTCCTGGTGTGGAAGTTTTTAATGGCTCCCTGGAAGAGACTGGCACTCTTCAGAGCTCATAAGAATGTTAATTCCGATCACCCACTTTTCAAAAGAGGAGAGACTTGGAAGAAAAGACAACTTGGAGAATTTATTACGTTGAATGCAAAGCTGCGAGAAAAACGAAAATGTCACTTTCAAATGAAGTAAAAATACTGAGGTGTTCCAGGTAGGCGCGGACATCTCCAGCAGTGAGTACTTTTCCTTGGAGGTTAGAATGTCTGAGGCCAGGTACGTGAATGTTTTACATTTATTCAGTAATAAAAGGTAAGAGGTTGTGAAACTCTAAATGAGACACTCCCCCTGCACCCTCCCCATCCCCCCCACCCTCGAAAAAGAGGCAAAGGGCTGAGTCTGGGTGAGTCAAGGAAGATAAATCAGATGAGATCGCATGCTGATGACTCTCACCAGGGTTGCTCAACAGCGATATCTGACAAACAGCCGGAGAAAAAGGAAACGTTTTGGCAGAGTCAGCCACCCCCAGCAACTCTCTTCAAAACCCTACTAAGAAATCCCCACCGCTGGATGAGTTATTTCCTCTTTTTGCAGCATGAGTACAATGGGAAAAAAAGAAACAGGCCCTAGAGCTGAAATATTGAAGTTAGGAAACAGTGGCATGAGTAATAACACACTAACGAGTTCCACAGAAGGGCCCAGAGGCACAGATCTCCCGTCTAGAGGGCCTGGGTTTCGAAGTTCACTTGAGTACAGTGAATGTTTGCCTGTCTCTCTAGGCTGGTAGGGACTCTTGTTTATGGCTGTCCTCTTTACCCTTGGTTCTACTCATTAGTTCCTCCTGCCTGGAATCAAAAGAAACTGCACCTCCCTCAAACCCCCTTTAGCCTGCCATTATTCCCTTGGGAATGCTTACGCCTTCTTCAAAGCCCAACTTAAATACATTTTCCTTAAAAGAAGAAAAAGTCAAAGCTTCTCTGGTCCAGAATTAGCTTTTTCTTTTTTCTCCTAATGACTATCTTTCACCCTTTATTAAAGTGGTCACAGTGACCTTTAGGTACAAGTTATTTCTGTATTTTCTGTCTTCTCTATTGACTTAAAAACCTTGTCAGTAATATCTTTATATTTCCTATAACATTTACTTGGTGATATGAGGAATAAATAAGTCGACATAGTAAGTCATCGTTTATTGACTTGAAGTGTAAACTAACTCTTAATAACCTTAACAGGGGATTAGCAAGGTCCTGGGCAAAAGTCCTTGAACTCTTTCTTATAGATAAAACTAATCAAGGTGGTGCCTGTGGCTCAAAGGAGTAGGGCACTGGCCCCATATGCCAGAAGTGGTAGGTTCAAACCCAACCCTGGTCAAAAACAAAAATAAAAACAAACTAATGAGCTTTATAGAATTTTGATGAAATAAACAAGTCTATAAAAAAACAGGGAAGCTATCTAGTTTTGTTGTTGTTTTAGAGTTGTTTGATTAGAAAGAGGAAAGAAAGCTGGGCACGGTGGCTCACGCCTGTAATCCTAGCACCCTGGGAGGCTGAAGTGGGTGGATTGCTTGAACTCAGAAATTCAAGACCAGCCTTGGCAAGAGGAGACCAACTCTCTACTAAAAATAGAAAAACTATCCTGATGTCATGGAGGGTGCCTGTAGTCCCTGCTACTTGGAGGCTGAGGCAAGAGGATGTCTTAAGTCCAAGAGTTTGAGGTTGCTGTGAGCCATGATGTCATAGCACTCTACCCACAGTGACAGACAGATTGTCTCAAAAAAAAAAAAAAGAAGAAGAAGAAGAAGAAAGGAGGAAAAATGATTCTACCTACTTTTGAATTCCTTAGAGCACAAGGCCATCTAGTTGCATTGACGCCTTCAGTGGAGAGTATGGTGGGTTCTACAATATTTTAATTCTCACTCTCTTAACAGAGAAAGCTGCTATTTAAACTGAGCTGCATACCTTAAATAGTAAGCAGAGTGATTTTCTCTGGAGCTTATGGGTTTTCTCCACTCTTGCCTCCTCCCAAGCCCATTGGTTACACTAGTCAGATGTATCTTCCTTTCCTAAGGCTTTGCAATCAACTGGCTGTGATGTTTATCACACTCAGGAACAGTTCTCTAAGAGGTCAGTAGTGACTTCCTTTTTGTCCAAATCTCTCTGCAGCACTCACAGTTGATAACCTCTCCCACGTGACTCCCTGCTGCCTGGGCTTTGCCATTACCCTTCCCTAGTTCTTTCCTCCCAGGAGGGGAAGAGAATTAAATTGTCAACACACACATTGGTGCTCTGATTGCATTTGAGCCTCATGAGAACTCTCCAGGCAGGATGCGTTCTTGCAGACTATCACCTGAGTATAGATATATATATATATATTTTGTTCTGTCAGTCAATTATTTCATGCAAGTTCCCTATGAGGGAAATCCGCACACTTCGCTTCTTCTCTGTCACCCACTGTGTCTGACAGAGAAAGTATCTCAGGCTCAGTAAATACGGATGATTATAGATGAAAGTGCTTAGACTTTGAAAATGAAGACCGACGTGGACTTCCACCTGGTTTAGGTGGAGAGGGTTGGGGTTGAATGTCTCTGTTTTGCAGAAAACTTTCTCAACAGAAAGTTTCCTAAAACACCTTAAAAGAAATTTGACTCCTTCATGAGAAGATCACATTTGACACTAATTTAGAAAACCATGAGCGGCTGTCTCATGTAGGCCAGCGCAGGCTCCTTCCAATGACAGGAGAACCTCTCCGCTGGAAGTGACCAAACCCTGAGGTCTTTGTCTGAATTAGATCAGGGTGATTATATTTATTATCTGCTCTGGGCAGCGTTGCCAAGTTTCTGAGTCAGAGGCACCGAATTTGTACTTTCTAACACACAAATATCTTATCCCTGGTTTCCATGTCAGATTGGGACCAGCCCTGGGAGAAACGGGAGGGTGGGGGCGGTGCGGGGCTCTGTCACCCTCCCTATTTCCTCTTGCACTCCCTTTACCCTCTTTCACTTCCTCCTTTCCCAGCAGGTGCCAGCGGGGTTATGCTTCCCCATCGTCTCTTTTGCTTGGCATGGGGGAAGTGCTGGATGGGAACTCACTCTTTTTTTTTTTTAAGTGCCTACTGTGAGGCAAATTATTGGGCATTCTGGAGTCATCGCTTCATTTGTAGTCTCTTGGCAACTCCGCGAGGCCACATTTTATTATTTCTATATCACAGAGATTGAAACTGAGGCTTCGAAAGGAGAGGAAGCCTGTCCAGATCACACAGCTTATAAACACAAAGGTGGGATTTAAACTCGGCCTGACTGAGAACTATTGGGGCTCCTGCAGTCACAGTGGGCTGCCTCCTCAGGAGGAAAGGGATGGGTGAGATTAAGTTGTTGCCCACTGAGGGCTTCGGAGTTTACAGTACAGAGAGAAGTTCTTTTTCTAACGGAGCTCCAGTAAATTTGCCTGGGTGGTAGGACTGGAACATTGCGGTGGAAGAGGCTGTGTTTTTTTCTGATCTGGGGCAGGGTCCTCCCTGAGCCTCCTCAGCCACTTGAGCATTCAGCACTGAGAGATATTATTTTCTTTGATAGATGCGCTTTCATTAGACCTTGGAAAATGAATTTAATGTGCTAAAACCCTTCCTTTTACTCAAAGGAAGTGCCCAGTGTAAAATAAGAAGCAACCCCCTCCCCCCATCGGCGCTTAGTTAATAGACAGTGGGTACGTGTGTACAGGATTTGGAAGGATCCCTTTGCTCTTATAACTGGTTGTGACAAGGGGTGCTCAATGGGACTTGTACTCATCTCCTTGTCAGGATATAGTATTACAATATGTATATAATATACGTGTATGAAAGACTACACACACGCACACACACACACACAGTATATATCTTCCCCAATTTTCAAAACTCCTAAAAATAAATCCACTTACAATGTTTAAAAAAACAATTTAATGAACTGTGTTTGAGTCTTGGTCTTCAAAGAGAAACTAAATTTCCTGGTGATAATTTCTTTATTCTTACCTTTAAATAAACTGAGGTTAAATTACATCTACGACTATAAGCAAACAAACATGGATGAATCAAACACTCCCTCATTTTGGGGGACCCAATTTTTCTAATAAAATCATATGACAACAGTGTTGAGATCCTCAGTATATGTATGACTTTTGCAATGTTACCACAAGGAGTGTAATTTTTGCATTAAGGACTTTGTTCCTTTTCCTAAGGGCCTCTTTTAAAAATTTTTCTGTTCAAATATTTCTTTTTTTTTTTTTTTTTTTTGCTGTCGTCATCATCTTAGCATCATTGATGATTTTCTATTCATTTATTTATCAATAATTCTATCTCTGTTATTTACTCACTTGTCTTGTTCACCTTCTCTGTGTGTGTGTGAGAGAGGTATCGATCCAAGAAGTTTTTCAACATCATTTTCATCAACCTTATGAAACCTTACAACTTGTGCAGTGTTTGCTATTTGGCTTGGAAATCTATTGCTTTGCCTTTGATTGTTGGATCTATGGTCAGAGTTGATAATGATGGGATGGGTGGAGAGATGAGCTAGTGCTAAGTGAAGGGGGATAAGGTGCCTAGTATTGCAAGAGATTGGTCAGCTCCTCTTTGAATATTTTTGTTCTATGCTGTCTTTGGCTTCCCTAATCCACTACGAAATTGTGGGGTGGTCATACTGCATGTTCACATAATAAGGATGTCCCGGACTCAACTGAGTTATATGGAACTGACCTGGCCTGGATCTGTTCTCAACTTATAAACATAGCAGATGTTGGAAGCCTAAAGGCCTTTGGCTGCACATAGATCAACTGAGTCCTCTCCCAGCCATTTTGGTGTGCATGAATACAGCTCAAAGCACTCCAGGGCCACTAGGCTTGGATTCCTGGCCTCAAGAGATCGTCTTACTTCGGCCTTCCAAAGTGCTAGGATTATAGGCATGAGCCACTGTGCTGGGCCAGTGACTGGAAAGTTAAATGTTGAATCCAGAGAGCTTCTTAAAGGCTCATAATTATCTCTATTGCAGTGCCTTTTAGCAGGTCTATACAATTTTGATTCAAGGTGGGCTAAGGGGATGCTAAAACCATGTGACAGTTGGGTTTTGAGCCTGTTCTATTATTACTACATTATGCTTTTTAAGAGGGATGGGATTTATTTGTCCTTAATAGACTTCAATACTCTCATCTTTTAATCTCATTTAGAATTATGTTCTACGCGAATAGAACTGAATAAAAGGGAATCAGTTTTCCTTCCTGTAAGTATTTTAGATATAATAGGTCAGTGAGAAAGGATAAGTATGCTTGCTAACCCTCCTGTGATAGGTCTCGGCACATATTTGAATCACATTATTTACAAAGTATAAAAGCATTTCAAAGCCATAATTAATAAATTATTTCTTTTTTGTTTATTTCTTTTAACATATCGTGAGTCAGGTTGTGTTTTTTTATTACAGTTGAATGGGGAGTGCTTCGTTGAATCTTTATTTTTCTTTCCACTGGATTGCAAGCTCCTTGAGGACAAAACCCCAGGATCTGACATAGGACTCCATGAATGTCTGTTACATTTTTCTTTAGTTGAGGTAGAAAGGAAGAGCCTGGCTTAGAAAGGAGGAAATAGTGAATGATTATGGTGGAAATGAAGTGAGTTATACTAACTTGACAAGGACAGGAATCACAGCAAGGTTAATTGGTGGAAGCCAGGACAGAGGGCAGGTTCCCTGTGGTGTATGATGAAAGGGGCAGAGGCCAAAGTATAATGACCATTCCACTGGAAAAACAAACAAGCTGGGTTAAGCCTGCCTGAGTTCCTGTATACTTGGAGTCTGAGAGTAGTCAGTTGCATTATGCTAGTGACAAGGTCATAAACCCACCTGTATAGTCTCTTAAACTATCCTTTTCCAAAAGTGCTTCCCAATAGAAAATAACCCTCTCTAACCTAGTGTCAATGAAGGTTAGCCGGTGACTAATATAAAGTAATGGAATCTCTCCAAAATGGAGATTTCCAGTGACTATATCATAAATTTCCTATGACCAATACAAAGAGGGCAAGGTGGTTTTCTGGAAGCCATTGTCTGCTGGAGGTATCCACAACCCTGTGAAGAAAGAAGAGCTTAATTAGACAGATGAGCAATTTCCTGAAAAGGCACATTCAGGCATTGGATTAAATCTTCTTTCGTCCAAGAGAAATATGATAACCGTCATGATTAGCAGCTCACTGTTTTGGGGCTTGGCCATTCTCCAGTTTAATTTCACTTAGTGGGAGTACAGGAAGGTGATGCTACTGTTTTGGGGTTGGATTTTCTTAGTCATGAATGTTGGATTTCTCCAAAACGGAATCTGTGTTAAACTGAGCTCCAGACTATCTGAGTGGGATTCTATCTTGCTGCATGCCCTTCATTAAACTGCAATCGCTCTGGCCAGAAGGATGTGCTAAGCTATCTCTCCCTGCTTTCAGTGGCCCAGGAAACAGACACTAACTTTGATTTAAATCCAAATTTGATCAGGAAAGTGCATACAATTATATTCCTGCCAAAGCCAAACACAACCTTTAAAATTATCCTATTGATTGCTTCCTGTTGGTTTGTCTGTGTCACCTTCATCTCTCCATCAGGCTATATAACTGAGGCTTTGCTATATTGGAACTTAAGTTATTTCATCCACATCAGAAAGCTAACATTGACTTGGAAGATTAGAGCATTACAATCTTCTCTAAAGGATGTGGGCCTTAGCTTCCATTTCTCAGAGTTTTTGCTTCTTTGAAATAGGGAAGTTTGTGCGTCTTACTCAGTTTCCTGGTGCCCACTTTTTTTTTTTTACTTTTTTCCCTGCATTTTACAAGTTAAGTGATTGAAACGCTTCCTATTTCACCACTATACATACCTAGTATCATTATTAAGAAGAGAAACATTTTTATTTTTTGTGGGCTATCAGGAATACTAGTTATTAAATCTCATTATGAAATAATACCTCAAATAGTGAAGACATTACTCAGAAATAAAAACAAAGCAGGAGGAATC
>CAUYQV010175463.1:0-11741 GCA_963574575.1 Galagoides demidoff
GAGGCAGGAGACTCGCTTGAGCCCAGGAGTTGGAGGTTGCTATGAGCTGTGATGCCATGGCACTCTACCCAGGGGGATAGCTTGAGGCTCTGTCTCAAAACAAAACAAAACAAAACAAAACAATACTTCTAGATTTATTACATGTAAATCTATAATTAGATTTGTATGGGGAAAATATTACTATTAAAAGATGACTAGATTTTGAAAATCTACATTATTTTAGGATACCAAGTACCTATACAACCTGTTAATGCTGCTATTTACTAGTTCATTTCCATCCTCAGGTTTGCTATGGACCAAATTGTGTACCCCATAACCTAAAATGCATACGTTAAAGCTGTACTGCCCAATATGATACTATTTAGAGATATGCGTTAGAGATTTAATTAAGTTTAGCTGAAGTCACAGGGTGGGGCCCTCATAAGGATTAGTACACCTTATAAGCAGAGGAAGAGAGAGAAAGTGATCACTCTGAGCATACACAAACAAGTTATGAAAGCACGCAGCCACATGGCAGCTGCCTACAAGCTAAAGAGGCCTAAGAATGAAATCTACTGTAACAGCATCTTGATGTAGGACTTTCCTACCTTCAGAACTTTAAGAAATAAAGTTCTGTTATTTAAGCAACCCAAGGTATTCCATTTTGTTATGGCAGCCCAAGTTGATTAAGACATGGTTCCAAATGGAAAAATAAAGCAAAAGTTAACTTTAGAATATTTCTTTCTGTAGTTTGGAAATAGAAAAGCTAAAAGCAGAAAATATTACATTCAAAAATAGTTGAAGTAAGCTTCAGTCTTGGGAATCATGAAAACAAGAATTTTAAAATTCTAAACCTATTATTTATATGGTAATTGACCTGGTTCATAAATAAAATGGTGAATGCAATGAAGAACAAAGAAAAGATCAGAAGTGCCAAAGTATAAAACATAAGCCTGAGGGCAAAAAAAGTCAAGAATTGACTAAAAACAATATAAGTCAGTCAAACCAAAGGTAAATTTTTATGCTAAATTCATATGTTCTCATGAAGTCTAAATTGTTAGAGAATATCTTCATCGACCAATAATTTCAGGCTTGGTAGTACATTTCACATCATCCATAAAATATATATACTTCTCTTTTTCTCTCCTTATGGTCTGTTATGGACTCCGAAGAGAGGCTTCCCACATTTGAATAACAACTTCATCACTTATTGGCTATGCGATTCTGATTGAGTCAAACAACATCTCTGTGCTGTAATTTTTGAAAAATGAGGACATTATGTTTGCCATGAGGATTGAATGCATTAACACATAAAACACTTATAATAGATCCCGGTTTATAACAAATATATGTACAGATATAGAGACACACATGTATGTACACTATCTGTGTTATTATTAATAGTAACATGCCTATTAATAGGTAGGTAGTGGAAGAAAAATGGGTTAAAATATAGGTTTGTGTTCATTCATTCAACATTTATTGAGATCCCAAGATGCACTAGATATGGTATTACATGCTGAGGACACAAAGATGATTTAGGGTCTCTAATGGTGGGAAATTGTGCAATACTGCAATGGGTGCTGCATAATACTAATGGGACCTAATCCAGCCTACTGAATCAGTGAACGCTACACAAGCACAAACACTCATTCAGGGAATTGTAAGTAGCTCAGTATGGCTAGATTATACATCATAAGGGTAAAGTGTTGGGTTGGTGCCTGTAGCACAGTGATTACAGCGCCAGTCACATACACGGAGGCTGGCAGGATTGAACGCAGCCCTGTTGCTAAACAATGACAACTGCAAAAAAAAAAAAAAAAAGCTACTTGGGAGGCTGAACCAAAAGAATCACTTAAGCCAAAGAGTTTGAGGTTGCTGTGAGCTGTGTCGCCAAAGCACCCTTCTGAGGGTGACATAGTGAGACTCTGTTTCCAAAAAAAAAAAAAAAAAAAAAAAGAAGGGGGGAAAAGTGTTGAGATACGAGACTACAAAAGTAAACAAGGACCTTTAATGCCATACAAAGAGTAACTTTCATCCTGAGAGCAATTCTGGAAATACTGGACACAATGCAATGTCTGACAAGTGTATTCTTAGCACACTGGGAGACCAAGGCAAGAGGATCACTTCAGCTCAGGGATTCCAGACCAGCCAGAGCAAAAGCAAAACCCCCTCTCTACGAAAACTAAAAAAAATTAGCTGGACTTTGTTTCAGGCACCTATACTCCCAGCGAGGTGGAAGGCTGAGACGTAGGGGGATTGCTTGAGTCTAAGAGTTTAGGGCTGTTGTGAGATAAGATAACGCTATGGCACTGTAGCATGGGCAACAGAGTGACACTGTCTCAAAAAACAAAACACATAAAGATATTGAAGGATTTTAAATTAATGTCATAACCAGATTTAATTTTGAAGATTAAACTGGTAAAAGGGTAGAGGGTGGATGAAAAATAAAGTATAGGGGAGCAGAGTTAAAAGCCTGATGTTGGAGATGTGGGTAAGAAATAAGACTCTGAATTGAGCACTCCTTATAGGGATAGAAAGCAACTTGGATGTTTAGGAGACATTATTCAGAGGATTGGAGATCAGCTTGGATTGACAGGCAGGGTGAAAGAAAAGCATTAGTGAAGGATGCCATCAAGAATTTAACCTCAGGGAAATAAGACAGAAAATGTAGGAAGAAGAGTAAATTCAGGAGAGGGAATTGTGCATTCAATTTAGGTCACATAAATTTAAGTTACCTGTTTGATATCACATACTAGACAGTTTTATACATGAATCTAGTTACCAGAAAAAAAAATCTTAGCTGGAGATAAGGACTCAAAAGCCCACAGCACATGGTGATAGCTAAAAATAAGAGATGTGTGGGTTTAGCCAGGAGGAGAAAATGAATGCTTGGGAAGCAACAATACTTAATAGAAACATTTAAAAAGAAATATGGATGGAAATTGAGGAGGAGTATACAGACAGGTAAAAGGAAACCCTCTGGTTTCATTTAACTTTGTTAAGTGTTAAAGATATAAAAATTATATAAGATGTAAAAGTAGAGAATGAGGTTGTGACATCAAGTAAGATTAACTCACTTCACATGCAAAGTACAGACTACATGCTAGATCTTGCTGTAGGTAGATAGAGGAAAGAATGAATGAACTGAATTTAATAACAGTGTGGTCATAGATGACTACCACTAGAGCAATTTCAAGACTTTATAAAGCTAATATCCAGGTGGTACAAATGGAGAGTACGGTACTAAGACAGTGGATTTAAAACATACTGGAACAATTCTGAGTCTGATGGACTAAGCTAACCTGGAAAGCTTCCTACTACAAACATAAGACTGAATAAAAGATTTAAAAACGCAAGGTTTTAAAGAACATGTTTAATTATCTGTGTTCCTAAGAAATAAACGAAAACTGTACCAAAGAAAACTGAAAGGCAAATTAGGAAGCACACAAACCACTACTTTGGCAGTCATATAGCATAGACTGTGATGGGCACAAAAGCAGTAGGAAGCAGAATAACAGAGTCCATACTAGCTAAGGCCTTTGATTGTGATAAGAATAGTCCCTGCTTATTCATGGAGAATAAGTTCCAAGACAACTGACTCCCCCCAACATGGATGCATGAGACCATGGATAATACAGACCTCTATATATGCTATGCACAAATGTCTTTTTCTGTTTTCACAATTCTCATCATAGATCATAGAAACCTCAGCATATTTTTTTTCTTGAATCTGGCTTAGGTACATAGTCCAAATTTATATTATTTACAGAATTCAGGAAACCCGAAGCTAAGTAATTCATATAAAGTGGATAAGGACAACACCAACTCAGCAAGAATATAAACTATTCTGAGCAAACAAATTAAGAATATGGGAATCACAAGAAATTCACAAGGAAAAACAAAGCTTAACTAAGTATAAATTGATACTAACATATTATTAAAAAGAGGAAGCAATCTACTGTGAGTTAAAGCCAGCATTTCAAACAGAAAAAGGGATGGGAAAATAAAAGACTATATTATGATCGAATAATCTTAAATAAAAATGGGAATGAAATCTGAAAGTACTAAATAAGTCTACATAAAATGATCACAGAGAAGAGGTATTCTACCTAACAAATGCAAACATTGTAACCGATTTCTTTTTTGAGACAGAGTCTCACTATGGTGCCCTCAGTAGAGTACCAAAACATCACAGCTCACAGCAACCTCAAACTCTTGGGCTTAAGCAATTCTCTTGCCTCAGCCACCCAAGAAGCTGGGACTACAGGCGCCTGCCACAATGCCCGGCTATTTTTTTGTTGTAGTTGTCATTGTCATTAGGCAGGCTTAGGCTGGGTTTGAACCACCAGCCTTGGTGTATGTGGCCAGCATGGTAAAGACTGTGCAACGGGTGCTTAGCCACTAACCAATAATTTTATACCCTCAAATTAACCTGAAATAAACAAATGTGTGTGGGGGGAGAGATGATTACAGAGTTAGAAGTAATGGAATCATCAAAAAAGAAGAGGATGCTAAGAAGAAAAAACAAACAGAATGGGAAGAAAACTAAGAACTTTAGGAAAAGAAAAACGAAGTCACTGATATTAAAATTTCATAGAAAAATAACAGATTAGACACAGCTAAAGAGAAAATTAATGAACTTGAATGTAGATCCTTAAAAAGAGAAATACATGTAGAGAAAGACAGAATAAAAAGAAATCAGTATCATCCGAATACCTGGGCAAGAGAGACTCCTGTTCTGGGCATTGTACTTTAGAATGCCTCACATATCACAGTCACACACACATATTTTAATTTGAAAAATAAATGCCTCTGTGTCTCAGGATCTGGAGCTTGTCACTGGCATACTTCAAAGAGTAACACTAATCATCTACTTGAAATAAAAACAAAACAGTATAAACATCATTCAGGCCGCAGAAGAATGTTTCTTCATGTCTCATAGTTCAAAGAGTAACACTAATCATCTACTTGAAATAAAAACAAAACAATATAAACATCACTCGAGCCCCAGAAGAATGTTTCTTCATGTCTATTCCTCAAAGCAACAGGCAAATACATTTGAACACAGAGAAAGTTTGTGGGTTGTACCAAAAGGTAGGCACTGCTTCAGAGTGTGAGAAGGGTTTAAATAGTGAAATTACTTAGATAAAAAAAGAGACAAATTGATTTTTCCTTCCTTTGAGCTTGGTTGCAATAGATCTTGGATAACAATGTTATCCAAATGTTAACAAAGTTTACATTTGCAAAGAGCTTTACTTTCTTGCTTGTCTTCATGTTCCAATTCACAAAAGGCACTCACAAGAAATTATTTTACAATAAAAAACAATTTGATATTCTTAAAATTTTATATGTATAAAATGTGTATATGTGTACTATCAGATAAATACAAATGTGAGATTCTACAAAGTAGCAGCTGGCATTCTATGAAACTGCAAGCCTACTCTTTAAAGAAAAGAACAAAAGACAAAGAAAGGCTGAACATTCTCATTCTGGTCAAAGAACACTATGAAATATAACAAAATACATCATGTTACCCTAGATTAGATCTTGTTTAATTAAAAAATGTCCATAAAACATAACAATTGCAAAAATAGGGAGAATTTTAATATGGACTATTCTTAGATAATTGTATCAACGGCAATATTTCAGAGTTTAATATTAAATGATTTTATTGGGCGGCACCTGTGGCTCAAGGAGTAGGGCACCAGCCCCATATGCCAGAGGTGGCGGGTTCAAACTCAGCCCCGGCCAAAAAAAAATTAAATAAATAAATAAATAATTTTACTGTAATTATATAAGAAAATATCCTTGTTTTTAGTAGATACCTGCTGAAATGAGGCAAAATGTCTACTATATATTTATGGGTTGAATTACATTCTTCTAAAATTCTTATGTTGATGTCCTAAATGGCAGTACCTCAAAATGTGACCTTATCTGGAGTTAAAGTCTTCACACAGACAAGTTTAAATGAGGTCATTACGGTGGCCACTAATCCATTGGTGTCCTTTTAAGAGGAAATTTGAACACAGAGACACACACAAGGAAAGACAGCCAAGGAGAAAGGACTGTAAAAGATCCTCTGTCACAGACATCTCAAGGAACCAAGCCTACTAATCTTGATTTTGAACTTTTAGCCTCCCGACCTGAAAGACACTTTAAATGAACCAGTGTTTAGTATTTTTGTTATAGCAGCACTAGAAAAACACTATAGATTTGATACCAGGAAATGGAGTGCTACTATAACAAAAACCTAAAAATATAGAAGTGACTTTGGAATTGGGTAATTTATAGAAGAGATTGAAGGTGAATGATAAGCCTACAATGCATTGAAAAAACTTAATAAAATACTAAAGAATATTTTGCTAACTACTCAGAAAAGTTTCTTATTAAAAATTATGGAATTATTGATAAAAGTTTGTATTTTGTACTTTAATTAGTTAATTTTAAATATTTTAAAGGAAAATGCTTTTGGAAACACATGAAAAATACATTTAATCTGATATTTTTTGCACTTTCTTCACCGTACATCTTTATGAAAACACAGAATTTTGTATGTAATGAATTCTTAATCATATTTTCTTGACCCTTTCATTCAGCAGATTAGCAAATAATAGCCCTTGGGCTAAATTCAACCCACCATCTATTTTTGTATGGTTACTGAGCTCAGAACAGTTATTAATTTTTTGTTTCTTTTGGGGGATAGGGTTTTACTCTATTGCTCAGATTAGAGTACAATGGCATCATCATAGCTCACTACAACCTCAAACTCCTGGGCCCAAGGGATCCTCCTGCCTCAGCCTCCCAAATAGTTGGAACTACAGGTGCATGCTAGAATGTCCAGCTAATTTTTCTATTTTTTGTAAAGACACCGTCTTGCTAAAGTACTCAGGTTGATCTCTAACTTGCGGCTTTAAGCAATCTTCCTGCCTTGGCCTCCCAAAGTGTTAGGATTATAAGCATGAGTCATCACACCCAGTCAGCTTATCATTTTTAAAGAATTAACATATGTGACAGACCCTGTACACATAATGTGCACTGCAAAGCACATTACAAAAGTCTTTTATTTGGTCCAATAGAGAAGTTTGCCAACCCCTGCTTTAGATGATCAGAGTCAATAGAAAACCAATTATATGAGTATTTAATTATAATAACTTCCTAGTAATTTTGTTAGGGTGTTAGTTATATATTGCCCAAAAACTCACTATCACAATTTTAGGTAAATTTTTAGGACTAAAAATGAAACACACTTATTAATTCATATAACATGAGTCAAGAGGCCAAGCATGGCTTCATTGAATCCTCTGCTCGGGGTCTCAAGAGACTACAACCATCGTAAGAGCCAGGAAGGCAATGACTTTGAAAGGCTTCAGAACCTTTCCAAGTTAATTCAGGTAATTGACTGAATTCATTATCTTCTCTCTATATGATTGAGGGCAATAGCTTTTTTTGGGGGGGGGAGAGACAGAGTATTATGTTGCCCTCAGTAGAGTGCGTTATTGTCACAGCTCACAGTAACCTCAAACTCTTGGGCTTAAGAGATTCTTTTGCCTCACCCTCCCAAGTAGCGAGAGTACAGACGCCCACCACAACACCAGGCTACTTTTGTTCCCGGTGGTGCAGTTGTCATTGTTGTTTAGTAGGTACTGGCAGGGTTCGAGCCCTCCAGCCTTGGTGTTATGTGGCCATCATCCTAACCACCGAGAAAAGGGAGCCAAGCCAAGGCAGTAGCTTTTTATTAGCTATCAATTGGACGCTGACCACCCATCTTAGAGATTACTAGCACTTTTCCCAACATGGCAATTCCTGTTTTCAATGCCAGCAGGACAATGTCTTTCTATAGTCTGTTAAGATGGAGTCTTATATAAGGTAATGTAATGGTAGAAGTGACATCCCAATACCTTTGTGAAAGCAATTCACAGGTTCCACCTATTCACAAAGAAAAAAGAATTATGTATACATAAGATGTAATGCCAGGTGGTGAAGATCAAGGGAAGCATTTTGGAATTCTGGCTACCACATAATGCAAACAAAATTAACTTTATGAAAAAAATAGATAATAATACATGCACTATGAATGTATTCATTTTTTACACATTTTAATGTTGCTGGCCCATCAACAGAACAGCCATACACACACAAAGTAATTAAACTTCCCTTTGTCAACTGTCAGTCAGATAAAATGTACAGTTTCATGTTTCATTTTTTCTTTATAAAGCTATTTTTCAAGATATTTGATAGAAACTATTTTATTGAAAGTGAGTCTCGTTTATAACTTTTAAAAATGTAGACATATGATATGAGAAACTTAATTTGTACTTTTGGCCCAGACATCACAAATGTAGGGATGGGTCTTAAGGCAATATTTCAATAGATAATAGTTGAGATTTATTTTGCAGAAACGACAAAAGACATGAAACCTTAGATTTTAGAAGTACAATAAGTTTGAGCAGGATAAGTAAAAATGAATGTGCACATCATATTGAAACTTCAGAAGACTAATGTCAAATGGAAATCTTAAAAGAAACGAGAGGAAAAATAGTGATTATATATAAAGGATTTCTTAATAGCAATAATAGAAGTCTACGGTCAATGCAAGACTATCTTCAAAGTGATGCAGGACCAAGGCTGCTAACCTTGAGCTTTCCCCTTGCCAATTATTCAATAGTAAAAGAGAATTGAAAAGTTTTTTACACAAATTCTATGAGAATATACTGCATACAGATACTTACTAAAAGAAATAGGAAATGATTCAGTATGAAAGAAAGTATCCCCAAAAGTAATTTAATTTTTATTATTTTTTTAGAATATAAAAGTGTAAGTTTGATATTAGAGAGAGGGAAGAGAGTGGGGTTCAGAGATGAGAAAGAGAGAGAAAAGAGAGCAAAGGGCAAGTAGGGAGTAAGAGGAGGGAATATGGGAGGAAAGAAGAATAAGAGCAACAGAATCGCATAGTATGCCAAAGAAAGAAAGGAAGAATGCCTGAAAAATAATCACAAATGGAATGCAAGAAGAAATAGAGAGCTCAGAAAATGGAGAACATATGTTTAAGCATAGATTGAAAAAAAAATAAATTAAATTAAATTAGAGGATTAAAAACAAGATGGAATTAAATACATTACAACTTCTGTAAGTAGAACACCCAAGGGAATGTAACAAACTGGTCAACATATAGAGGTGGTCATCAAGAGGAACTAGGCCTACTGTACTGATAGGTACATGCGCCATATGTTGTCTATGAAAATTAAGTAACCTTAAGGAGATGGTCAGTGTAGAGAGGTAATCAGCTATGCAGGTTCTACTGTATAACAAAACCATCCTAAATGAGGGAATATGAATTATAAAGTTTCTTAGACTCCTTTATATTATTTAGAAGGGTAAAGGAGTTGTTGATTACCTATGGATTGTCTTATATGCCTATACACTTTAAAAACAAAGAAAATTACACAGCAGTAAAAAGAAAAAAGCTACTAATACATACAACTTGGATGAATTTACAGGGAATTAGACTGTATGATAGATTTGCAAATACAACATAGAAATGGATAAGGAAGGAAAAGGACATGAGAGGGAGGTGACTGTGGCTATGAAAGGAAGCAAGGGATCATTGTGGTGATAGAACTGCTGCTTGTCTTAACAATCTCAGTATCACTATCCTACTTATAATATAGTACTATAGTTTTGCAAGATGAAACCACAGGGGAAAACTAGTAAGGGAGTACATATGGTTTCTCCTGTGTAATTTCATAGACCTGTCTGTGGATCTACAATTATCTGAAAAAAAATTGATTAAAATTCGTTTGTATAATAAACTTTAAAAAGTATAGAGACAAACACCAAGAAGAAAAAAAAAGATTATATTATTTTCCAAATTCGAAAAGAAAAAAAAAGCAATCAAAAAAACTCATGAAGTAGGGCATGGTGCCTGTAGCACAGTGGTTACAGCACTGACCAAATGTACTGAGGGTGGCGGGTTCACACCTAGCCGAGGCCAGCTAAACAACAATGACCACGGCAACAAAAAAGTAACCGGAGTTGTGGCGGACACCTGTAGTCCCAGCTACTTGGGAGGCTGGGGCAAGAGAATTGCTTAAGCCCAAGAGTTGGAGGTTGTTGTGAGCTGTGACACCACAGCAACCTACCCAGCGCAACAGCTTGAGACTCTGTCTCGAAAAAAGAAAACTTGATAAGTAGAGCAAGATGAGGGGAAAGAATAGGGGAAAAGCCAAGAGAAGTCAAAAAATAATGTGGTAGAAATTAAACTCAAATATATTTGTGAACATCAAAATTGTAAGTTGCCATACTTGTTAAAAGTTAAAGACTGTGGCCAAAGCACAGTGGCTCACATTGGCAAAACCTAGCCCTCTGGGAGGTCAATGCCAGTGGATCCCTTAAGCTAAGGAGTTCCAGAACAACCTGAGGAAGAGGGAGACCCTTTCTCTACTGAAAATAGGAAAACTAGCTGGGTGTGGCAGGTGCCTGTAGTCCTGGCTACTTGGGATGCTGAGGCAACAGGATCACTTGAACCTAAGAGTTTAAGGTTGCTGTGAGCTATGCCACAAGGCAACCTAGACTGGGGTAACAATTTGAGACTCTGTCTTAAAACAAAAAAATGTTAAAGACTCTGAGATCAAACAATAAAATCTTTCTACAGGCTATTTTGAAAACATATTCCCAAAGCATAAGAACAAAAAAAGGAAGTATATAAAGAGATGGAAAAGGCTACCACGCACAAATACTAATGAATAAAAACTCGATGCAGCTGTATCTTAATCAAACTAAATATACAAAGTGACTATAATCAATAAAAAGTTAGGGTATATTTTAAAACAAAGAATGGACTTAGAATGGTCCTAACACAAGGAAATAATAAATGCCTGAGGCGATAGATACCTCAATTAACCTGATTTGATTAATACATTGTGTCCCTGTATCAAAATATCACATAAGACCTATAAATATATACTAATATCATGTACCCATAATAGTGAAAAATTTAAAAATTTGAGAAAAGAATTATTAGCAATTTAGGGAGATATTACATAATAAAATTACGAAATTTAGCGGGATCATAAAACAACTCTTAATCTGTAAGAAACTAACAAAATAGCTTCAAAATATATGAAGTAATAATTGAAATAATTATAACAAAAAAAGTTAGCATATCTACTACAATAAAAGTGGGATATTTGGGGCTGGGTGAAGTGGCTTACCACTGTATTTCTAGAACTTTGGGAGGCTGAAACAGGAGGACTGCTTGAGGCCAGAATTTGGAGACAAGCCTTAGCAATATAATGGGACATGTCTCTAAAAAAATAGAAAAATGTGCTGGTTGTGGTGGAACACACCTGTAGTCTCGGCAACTAGGGAAGCTGAGGCAAGAGACAGATCACTTAAGTCCAACAGTTTGGAGTAGGAGTGAGCTATGATGATGCCATTAAACTCTAGCCCAGGCAAGAGAGTGAGACACAGTATTTAAAAAAAAAAAAAGGCTCGGCACCTGTGGCTCAATCAGCTAAGGCGCCAGCCATGTACACCTAAGGTGGCAGGTTCGAATCCCCAGCCCGGGCCCGCCAAACAACAATGATGGCTGCAACCAAAAAATGGCCGGGGGTTGTGGTGGGCGCCTGTGGTCCCAGCTACTTGGGAGGCAGAGGAAGGAGACTCGCTTGAGCCCAGGAGTTGGAGGTTGCTATGAGCTGTGATGCCATGGCACTCTACCCAGGGGGATAGCTTGAGGATCCGTCTCAAAAAAAAAAAAA
>CAUYQV010175469.1:0-11691 GCA_963574575.1 Galagoides demidoff
CTGTGGTCCCAGCTACTTGGGAGGCGGAGGCAGGAGACTCGCTTGAGCCCAGGAGTTGGAGGTTGCTATGAGCTGTGATGCCATGGCACTCTACCCAGGGGGATAGCTTGAGGCTCTGTCTCAAAAAATAAAAAAAAAAAAGAAAGGAATTCCACACGTGAGTTATGATGGATGGGGATGTAAAGGGTCAGGGAGCCCAGTGATTAGGGCATTCATATCTCCTGGGAAGGACCTGAGTCTGACCCTTCCTGGGTGGGTCAGAAACCTGACTTTGCCTGGGTGGGGCAGGTCTGTTTGGGCAGGTACACCTGATTCTGTCATTTTCAGCAACCTAAATGGTTTTAAATGTGACTTTTTCTTTATATTTAACTTTATCATTTGGGAAATGTAAATAGTTATGAAATACACCTTAATAAAACATTGATTCTCAGTATTTATAATAATATAAAGATCAAATAAGCTTTCTGTTAAAGTGGAGATAAAATAGTTCTTTGAATTTATATATTTATATGTGCTCATTCATTTTCCCCCAGCTTAAGATATAAAACATTTCCAGAACCTCAGAATGGATCCTCATTTCCCTTCTTAGTAACCTCCATGTAGGGATCACAGAGAAACCTGCCCTTTTCCCTTGATATGGTTCGCTGAAAGGTCAACTCACAATTATGGTAGATTAATAAGAGAAAGGTTTATTTCCAAATACTGTGCATGTGAGAGGGACCACAAGAATGATTACCCAAACTCTCCGTCCTAGTCAGAAACCTTTATAGATGGCTTTTAGAAGGGAGGGGGAAGAATGTGGAAAGTATAGGTGCAGTAAAGTGGTTGTGGGGGTGTAGGGGGATGTGTAGATGGATGAAAACAAATTAATCTGTAGATTAACCTGAGAGACAAGTTTTGTGCTTCAAATGACCTTGGGGCCAGGCCTATTAGAATGAAATAAGAAAGTCAGCAGCCCCTTTTGATTCCCAATCAGGTTAATCAGGTTTTATGTAGAGGAAAGGCCTCATCCAGTGCTTTCTGATCATGCATAGGCTTTAATTCAAATTATTCTTTATACCAAGGAATCATATTTGGGGGTAAAATTGCCTTTCCTTCACCCATCAAGGAAAACCACTCTTTGGCTACTGTCTCCTGTTTTTCCTGCTGTTTAACTTCATGTAAATAGTCACACAGTATGTACGTTTTGGGATCTGACATCTTTCATTTAACATTATATCTGCAAGATTCATCCAAGTTGCACGTTTAGTAGTTCATATTTTTGATTGTTGTGTAGTAATAACTTTATGTATACATTTATATAAATAAATACACATACACCACAATTTATTATATTTATCCATTTTATTTCTGATGGACATTTGGGTTATTTCCAGTTTTGGATATTATAAATAAAGTTCCTATGAATATTCTTGTACATGTTTTACCTTGGATATGTTTTTATTTCTGTTGTGTGTACACCCAGAAATGAAATGTCTAGATGATAATAAAAGTGATCAGGTTTAGTAGGTACTGCTAAGTAAGCATTTTTCCAAAGTGACTGTACTAGTTTACTCTGCCAGAAATGTGTGGGAGTTTTGGTTGCTCCACATTCTCTCCAGTACATGATGTTATTCTTTTTAATTTTAGCCATTGTGGAAGGGGTGTGGTGGTATTTCACTTGTACCATGCATTCTTCTGAAGGCTAATGGTGTTAGTTTTTTGTATGCATATCGGCTACTGGATATACTTATCTGAGTTGTCTTTTGATGTCTGTTTCCCAGGTTTCTATTGAGTTGTTTGTCTTTTTATTGTAAGAGTTTTCAAAAATGTGGGTGCATACTGGTACTTATGGGATAGAAAGCATTAAATATATTTTCTACTAGTTCTTGAATTATCTTTTTATTCTCTAAAAAGTCTATTTTGATCAGCAGAAATTCTTAATTTAGTCCTATAAACTAATCTTTTATTTCATATTAGTTAATTTTGGGTCTTGTTCAGGAAATCTTTGCTAATCCCAAGATCATCACTAGGATATTCTTCCATAATTTCCTCTAAGAATCCTGATTATTTTAGATTCCACTTTAGGCCTTTGATCCACTTAAAGTTAACTTTTAAGTACGGTGTGAGGTAGGGATCAAGTGTAATCTTTTTTTTTTTACTTTATTCAAATTAATATAAGGGTACATTATTTAGGTTACATTGTTCTCACTTCCAGGGTAAAGTTCCATTTGCAGGCAAGCCCCTCAGGGGGCATGTTATACACTCTCAACAGGGTGCACATTAGGTGAGATCCTGCCTTATGCCCTTCCTCCTTCTGCCATATGTCCTCCCCCCACCCCACTTCCCTCTACTCCAAAACTGTACTATAATAGTGCTTTATTCTTATGAACGTGTAATTGTTTATATATTGATTTCACATTAGTATGGAGTACATTGGATATTTTTCCATTCTTGAAATATTTTACTAAGAAGAATATATTTCAACTCCAGGTAAATGTAAAAGATATAGTCTCCATCTTTTCTTAATGGCTGAATAATATTCCATAGTATACATATACCACAGTTTATTGATCCGTTCATGAGTTGATGGACACTTAGGTTGCTTCCATTCTTGGTAATTATGAATTGAGCTACAATAAACATTCTAGCTGAAATGTCTTTGTGGTAAAATGATTTTTGTTCTTATGGGTAGATTAGGATTGTAGGGTCAAATGGAAGGTCTACTTTTAGATCTTTGAGGATTCTCCATACTTCTCTCCAAAAAGGATGTATTAGTTTGGAATCCTATCAGTAGTGTAGAAGTGTATCTTTTCTTCACATCCATGCCAGCATCTGGTGTTTTGGGACTTTGTGATGTGGGCTAAACTTGCTGGGGTTAGGTGATATCTTAGTATGGTTTTGATTTGCATTTCTCTGATGATTAAAGACGATAAGCATTTTTTCATGTTTGTTGGCTATTCGTCTGTCATCCTCAGAGAAGTTTCTATTCAAATCCCTTTCCCACTTATAGAGAGGGTTGTTTGCACTTTTCTTGTTGTTTAATTTGAGTTCTCTGTAGTTATCAGGCCTTTGTCAGATTCATAACATCCAAAAATCTTCTCCCATTCTGAGTGCTGCTGTTTGCTCTGTTTCTGGTACTCTTAACTGTGTGAAAGCTTTTTAGCTTGATCAAGTCCTAGTTATTTATTTTTGGTGTTGCTGCAGTTGCTGGGGCAGGAAGTGGGGGTCTTCCTCATCATGTTTTTTCCCAGGCCAACATTTTCAAGTGTTTTCCCTATACTCTCTTCTAGAATTCTTTTTGTTTTGTGTCTTAAATTTAAATCTTTTATCCAAGAAGAATCAATTTTTGTCAGTGGTGAGATGTATTGGTCCAGTTTCAGTCTTCTGCATGGGGATAACCGGTTTTCCCAGCACCATTTGTTAAATAAGGATTCTTTTTTTTTTTTTTTTTTCTGAGACTGAGTCTCACTATGTTACCCTCAGTAGAGTGCTGTGGTGTCCATCTCACAGCAACCTCCAACTCTTGGGCTTCAGTGATTCTCTTGCCTCACCCTCCCAAGTAGCTGGGACTACAGGTGCCCTCCACAATGCCCAGTTATTTTTTTGTTATAGATGTCATTGTTGCCCAGACCAGGTTCAAACCTGCCAGCCGGGGTGTATATGGCTGGTGCCCTACCCACTAAGGTACAGGCACCACCCTAAATAAGCATTCTTTTCCCCATTGCATGTTTATGTTAGACTTATTAAACATTAAATGACGATATGTGGGTGGGTTCTCTCTAGATTCTCTATCCTATTCCATAGATCTGTGTCTCTATTTTTATGCCAGTACCATACTGTTTTCATCACTATAACCTTGTAATATAACCTGAAGTCTGGCAACATGATGCCTCCAGATTTGTTTGTTTGTGTGTTTTGTTTTGTTTTTTATTGAGACAGAGTCTCACTATGTCCTCCTTGTTAGAGTGCTTTGGCATCACAGCTCACAGCAACCTCAAACTCTTGAGCTAAAGCACTTCTCTTGCCTCAGCCTCCCAAGTATCTGGGACTATAGGCACAATCCTGCCACAATGCCTGGCTATTTTATTGTTGTTGTGGTTGCAGTGATCATTGTTTAGCTGGCCCAGGCTGGTTTTGAACCCGCCAACCTCAGTGCATGTGACTGTCTCCGTAACCACTGTACTACAGTTGTGGAGCCTCTAGATTTGTTTTTATTTCTAAGAAGTATATTTGCTATTTGGAGTTTTTCTGGTTCTATATGAATTGAAGTACTATTTTTTCAAGATCTTTAAAGTATGACATTGGTGCTTTGATGGGGATGGCTTTGGGTAGCAATCTGTAGATTGCTTTGGGTAGTATGGACATTTTAACAATGTTGATTCTTCCCAGCCATGAGCATGGTATGTTCTTCATTTGTTGACATCTTCTGCTATTTCTTTCATGTCTTTTGTTAGATATATTCCCAGGTATTTCATCTTCTTTGGTGCTGTTGTAAAAGGAATAGAGTTGTTAATTTTGTTCTTGGCTTGACAATTGTTGGCATATACAAAGGCAACTGATTTCTGGGTATTGATTTTGTAACCTGAGATGCTGCTATATTCCTTGATCACTTCTAAGAGCTTTGTAGTTGAATCCCTGGGGTTTTCTAGGTATAAGATCATGTCATTAGCAAAGAGGGAGAGTTTGACCTCCTCTCTCCCTATTTGGATTCCTTTGATCTCCTTCTCTTGCATGATTGCTATGGCTAGGACTTCCCAATACTATCTTAAATAGCAGTGGAGACAGTGAGCATCCTCATCTGGTTCCAGACTTGCATGGGAATGCTTTCACTTATACTCCATTCAATATGAATGGCTGTGGATTTGCTGTAGATAGCCTCTATCAACTTAAGGAATATTCCTTCTATTTTCTTGAGTGTTTTTATTATGAAAGGATGCTGGATATTGTCAAAAGCCTTTTCTGCATCAATTGAAGGAGTCATATGGTCTTTGTTTTTGATTCTGTTTATGTGGTGTATTATATTTATAGATTTGTGTATGTTGAATCAATGTTGTGTCTCTGGGATAAAACCTACTTGATCATGGTGTATAACCTTTTATTGTATTCTGTTTGCCAATATCTTGTTGAATATTTTTGCATCAATATTCACTAATGATATTGGTCTATAGCTTTGTGGGGTTTTTTGTTCATTTCTTTCCTGGTTTGATTCATAGAATGTGTTGGGGAGGATTCCTTCTTTCTCTATATTTTGGAAAAGTTTATGCATTGAAGGTTTGATAGAATTCTGGTGTAAAACCATCTGGTCCAGAGCTTTTCTTTTTTGGGAGATTATGTATAATTGGTGCTATTTCAGTACTTGATAGTGATCTATTCAAGATTTCTAAATCTTCCTGGCTGAGTTTTGGAAGATATTGTGCTTCCAGATATCAATTCATCTCATCTACTTTTTCATATTTCTAGGAATAGAGTTTTTTATAGTAATTATTAAGAATCTTTTGTATTTTTGTGGCATCTGTTTTTATTTCCCCTTTATTATTTCTGATTGTAGTTATTAGAGGTCTTGTTTTTCTGTTTCTGGTGAGTCTAGCCAAGGGTTTAATCAATCTTATTAATCTTTTCAAAGAACTAACTTTTTGTTTCACTCATCTTCTGAATAATTCCTTTTTTTTAAATTTAATTTAATTCTACTCTAATATTCATTATTCCTTTTCTTCTGCTGGGTTTGGGATTAGATTGTTCTTCCTTTTCCAGTTTCTTGAGATGGTCCCTTAGGTTGCTAACTTGCTCTCTTTCTGTTTTCTTGATTAAGGTATCTAATGTTATAAATTTCCTTCTAAAGACTGCCTTTGTAGTATCCCACAGGTTTTGATAGCTTATAGCTTCATTATTGTTTTGTTCCAGAAATCTAATGATCTCTTTCTTAATCTTTGTCTGTGATCCAGCTATCATTGAGCATAAGGTTATTTAGTTTCCATGATTTTATTTGAGTATGAAGAATTCTGTTGCTGTTGACTTCAACTTTTATTCCATGATGGTCTGAGAAGATACAGGGGATAATTTCTATTCTTTTGAATTGGTTGAGGTTAGCCTCATTAATTTTGGAAGATGATCATGGGCTGATGAGAAGAATGTGTATTCGGTTTTGTTGGGATAGAGCATTCTATAAATGTCTGTTAAGTCCATTTGTTCTAGAGCAGTGGTTCTGAACCTGTGGGTTGCAACCCCTTTGGGGGTTGAGTGAATCTTTCCCAGGGTTCACCTAAGACCATCCTGCATATCAGATATTTACATTAAAATTTATAACAGTAGCAAAATTACAGTTATGAAGTAGCAACAAAAATAATTTTATGGTTGGAGGGTCACCACAACATGAGGAACTGTATTAAAGGGTCATGGCATTAGGAAGGTTGAGAACCACTGCTCTAGAGTCTTGTTCAACTCCATTATTTCTTTGTTTAGTTTCTGCATGGAGTATCTGTCCAGTGGGGTGTTAAAATCTCCAACTATTATTGTGTGGGATGATATCATGTTCAGATCAGTATATATCAAGGAGAATTCAGAAATGGTGCATAGATGTTAACTGTTGAAATCTCTTCATATTGTGTGTTACCCTTGACCAGTATGTAGTGTCCATCTTTGTCTTTCATTATTTTTGTTGGTTTGAATCCCATTGTATCTGCATACAAGATTGCAATCCCAGCTTTTTTCTGCTTTCCATTTGCTTTGGAATACTGTTGCCCATCTCTTCACCGTGACTCTTGATTTATCTCTTGAGGTAAGGTGAGTTTCTTGTAGGCAACAGATATCTGTACTGAGTTTTTATATCCAGTCAGCCAGCCTATGCCTCTTTAAAGGAGAGTTCAAAACATTCACATTAATTGATAGAATTGATAGATGTGGCAGAGTTTGGGTTATTTTGTTTTTCAGAAGTCCAGAGGTTAATTTCATGCCTCTTACCATTGTGGAAGCTAGGTTTAGTTCTTTAATTTCTGGGTAGGATTACTTTGGTGGTGTACCCTCCTGGATTGTTATGAAGAATGGTCTGAATATTTTCTGTAGAGCTTGTTGAGTCTTGGAAAATTTCCTTAGCATATGGATGTCAGTGAAGTATTTGATTTCTCCATCACAAATGAATATGGATGTCAGTGAAATATTTGATTTCACCATCACGAATGAAATTCAGTTTAGTAGGGTATAGGATCCTGGGCAGGAAATTGTTCTGTCTAAGAAGGTTTAAGGTCAATACCCATCCTTTCCTGGCTTGGAAAGTTTCAGCTGAAAGATCTGCACTCATCTTTATACTTTTACCTTTGTAAGTAGTACTTTTCTTACACCTGGCTGCTTGCAGAAGTTTTTCCTTCATATTAACATTGGCAAAATTGATTACAATGTGTCTAGGAGATGTTTTGTTTGAATTGAGTCATTCTGGTGTTCTGAAACTATCTACTATCTTAATTTCTGTGTCTCTCTTAATACTTGAAAAGTTCTCTGCCATATGTTTTGGAGCAAAGAATTTGTGTCTTTAGGACCATCTTGTCCTTTAGAAATCCCTATAATTCGGATGTTTGATTTATTGGAATGATCCTGTAACTCTCTCAGGGAATATTCTATTCTTTTTCTCCATTTTTCTACCTCTTTGAATGCTTGTGATAGTATGAAAGTCTTTTTTTTTTTTTTTCCAGTTTTTGGCCAGGGTTGGGTTTGAACCCACCACCTTCAGCATATGGGGCAGGCACCCTACTTCTTTGAGCCATAGACATTGCCCTGAAAGTCTTGTCTTCTTTATTTGAGGTTCTTTCTTTACACTGCTCAACTCTATTTCTGAGGGGCTCTACCATATTTTGAAGGTCCTCAAATACCTTTTTCAATTCCTTAAGCTCTGCTATATCTTTCCTTATTATGTCCATGTCCTTGGTGACTTTGTTGTTGAATTCATTAATTCCTTGAGACAACTTCTGAACTGTTTTTTGGTTCTCTGTTTCCATCTTTTCCTCCATTCCAATTATCTCATTGGTCATTCATATTCTAAGTTCTGACATTTCAGCAATTTCTCTGTGGGTGTGATTCTCTGTTGTATTTTCTTTTACATCCCCTGGAGGCATTGATCTGCCCTGATTTTTCATGTTGCCAGCTGATTCCTCCTCATGAGTATTTTCAACTTCTTCCTCTATTTCTCTTTTTTAATATGTTATTTATACATTTTTAGTTGAACTGATAGGTTGTCCCTGATGAGTCCACTCTTCATGGTTGTAGTGCCACCACTGCACTAACAAAGGCAGACAAGAAGTGAATCTGCAGCCCCAGATTATGTCTCCAGGGGGACAAGAATCAGTAGGGAGCACTGGCCTAGAATTCCAATCAAAGTCACTCTGCCAGTGCTGGCTCCACTCACCAAATCAAGCTCATGAGGCTGACTAGTGCTGGCCCAGAGTTCAGGAAAGATGTTTATTGTGCTGAACACCATTCAGCTAGTTAAGCACTGAGTGCTGCAGCTCTGTGGACAGCATAGGCCCAGAGCTCAGACACAGTTGCTCAGGCACTGGGTACTACCTGCCCAGTCATGGTCAGGGGGCTACTGCCCAGTGGGGAGCACAGGTCTAAAGTTCAGATAAGAGTTGCTCAGACACTAGGCATAGCCTACCCATTTGAGCTCAGGGAGCTTCCACCCAGTGGAGAGTGTTATTCAAAAGTTCATTTCAAAGTCACGTAAACCCCAACCCTGTCTGCCCAATTGAGTGCACAGAGCCTCCACCTGGTGGAGGGTACTGATCCAAAGTTTAGCCCAAAGTCATTTTAAATTTTGGCTCTGCCACCCAATTGGGCTCAGAGAACCCCACCTGGTGGGGGCCACAGGTCCAAAGTTCAGTTCAAACTCACTTAAACCTGGCCCCACCCACTGAAGGGGAAGGTAGAGGCCCGAAGTCCAAAGTTCAGCTCAAAGTCACTTAGACATCCACCTACCCATCCAGTCAAGTTCAGAGAGCCATGCCTGGCAGAGGGGGCAGGTCCAAAGTTCAATCACAAGTCAAAGTAATTTAAGCACTGGCCCAGCCCACCCAATGGAGCTCAGAAGTTGTCCGGAAGGGCAGAAAACAGAGCTGCCTAAGAATTCCTGAGGAGCTGAAGTTGGGTAGTTCAGCCTCTCCCCACAAAAGCTTGGAGGCTGTGCTACTGTTCTCACCCTGAAGTTGGGTGGCCGGCAGACTTCCTGAGTTTCTGAATGAGCTCGCCAAACACTCCAGACTCTACAGTCCTTCCAGCAACTACGGTGAGGGAAGGGCAATCTGGGTGCTCAGGATTGCAGAAAATATATTCAGTCTTTTGTGCCAGACAGAATGGGGCCTAGTCTCAGTGGTAGGATTTCAATAATGAAGGAGGATGGGGACTTAGCAACTGCTTTCCCAAGATCAGGAGACTTTGAACCCAGTTTGCTGACTGACTGATTGCCTGCCAGAGAGCTCCCATTTGGAGAGAGTGGTCTCCTTTCGTTTGGGAGTTGGGCTTGTACCTGTTGTTTGTTCTTCCACTTTCTTGTTTCAGCTGCTTGATTCAGCCTGCGGGATGTGAAACTCACGCAGTCCTCTCAGTGCAGAGATCCTCTCATTTGGCTTCCATCCACTTCAGTCCAATATCTCTCCCTTTAGGCATAAGCCTGTGGCGAAAGCTGCTGCTAGTCAGCCATTTTCCCACAATTCCCCCAAGTTTAATCTTTTATTTTCATAAGGATATGCACATAGTCTAGCACCATTTATTGTAAAGACCATTCTTTTGCACTTCATTATGGTAGAATCTTTGTCATAATTCACATGATTGTGTGTGTGGATTTGTTTTGCAACTATTGATTCCATTGGTTTTATTTCTCTATGCTACATTTAAAAAATCACTTTAGAGATTTATATTTTGCTTTGATAACTAGCACTATAAATAATTTGGTTTTGTTCTTTATAGTATTGCATTGGCCATTTTAAGTATTTGCAATTCCATAGAGGTTTAAAATCAACCTGGTAGGCCAAGAACCATGGCTCACACCTGAAATCCTATCCTCTCCAAAGTGGGAGGATCCCTTGAGCTCAGGAGTTTGAGCCCTCCCTAAGCAAGATCGATACTTATCTTTACTAAAAATAGAAAAAAATAGCCTGGTGTTGGTGGCAAGTGCCTATAGTCACAGCTACATGGGAGGCTGATGCAGGAAGATCACTTCAACCTAGGAGTTTGAGGTTTCTATGAGCTAAGCTGGGCAACAGAGTGAAACTCTGTCTCAAAATAAACAAATATAAAATACTTGTCCATTTTCAATATAAAAAGCTTTCTGGGATCTTGATTGGGATTGTGTTGAATCTATACATCAGTTTGGGAGAAATTCATGGATATTGAAGGGATCACAGCAAAACTTGCCCTTTTCCCTTAGGTTGGTTCACTGAAAGATCAACTCATAGGTATGGTAGATTAATAAGAGGAAGATTTATTACCAAATACCATGCACATGGGGGGAACCACAAAAATAATTTCCCAAAATCTTAGTGATGGTCAGCAATTTTTAAAGATACCTTTTAGACCGGTAGGGGAAGAGTGTGGTTGCTAGAAGGGATGTGTGGATGGGTGGAAACAGATCTAATTGTAGATTAATCTGAGAGACAGGTCTTGTGCTTCAGATGACCTTAGGGCCAGGTCTATTTGTATGCAATAAGGAAGTCAGCAGCCTTTTCTGATTCTAAATCAGGTTATTCAGGTTTTACAGAAGCGAGGCCATTGCTTTCTGATCAAACATAGCCTTTTAACTTAAAATATACTTTATACCAAGGAATCCTATTTTGGGGTGAAATTTCCTTAGCTCCTTCAGTATCCTCTGTCTCTCCATTTACTTTGGTTTTCTTTAGTTTCTCTCAGTGACTTTGGACCTTACACATCCTTTGTTAAGAGTTATTCCAAGGTATTGGATAGTTTTTCAATGCTATTGTAACTTCTTTTGCTCTTTAAATTTTATTGCCCACACATCTATTGCTAATATATATAACAGACTTAATTTCGAATGTTGATTTCTGATGTTAAGTCTGTGTTCCACATATCTTTAAGGCAATTGATTTTTTTGTGGGGGGAGGAGTGAAGACACAGTTTCACTTTGTCATCCTCTGTAGGGTGCTCTGGCATCACAGCTCACAACAACCTCTAACTCTTAGACTTAAGCAATTCTCTTGCCTCAGCCTCCTAAGTAGCTGGGACTACAGGTGCCTGCCACAATGCCCAGCTATTTCTTTGTTGTAGTTGTCATTGTTGTTTAGCAGGCCTGGGCAGGGTTCAAACCTGCCAGCTCCAATGTATTTGGCCAGTGAGCTACAAGAGCTGAACCAAGGTAATTGATTTTTGAATACAAGCACAAGCCATTGCTTAGTGGGTAGGAAATTTTTGAAGTATCCTGTAATTTTTAAAGCATTCTAAAAAGATCACTGTGGCTATAATATGGACAATGTAAAGTGGGGGTGGAGAAGAAAATTTTGAAACAAGGAGACCATTTAGGAGACTCTTACAGGAGAGCAGGCAAAAAATAATAGTGGTTTGCTATAGAGTGGTAGTGAAGGGACCCCCGAGGCCAGGGTAGACTCCCACCTCATGAAACAGACCACCTGCTGGGAGACTTTTCAGGCAGGGATTTTCCGAGCACTGGCTGACTGACTACACTCCTGGGACTCCCTGGGTGCTTGGGGCGCCTGG
>CAUYQV010175470.1:0-17624 GCA_963574575.1 Galagoides demidoff
CTTTTTTTTTTTTTTTTTTTTTTTGAGACGGAGCCTCAAACTGTCCCCCTGGGTAGAGTGCTATGGCATCACAGCTCATAGCAACCTCCACCTCCTGGGCTCAAGCGAGTCTCCTGCCTCCGCCTCCCAAGTAGCTGGGACAGCAGGCGCCCACCACAACGCCCGGCCATTTTTTGGTTGCAGCCATCATTGTTGTTTGGCAGGCCCGGGCTGGGGATTCAAACACGCCACCTTAGGTGTACGTGGCTGGCGCCTTAGCCAATTGACCCACAGGCGCCAAGCCTGCAAAATAGTTTTTAACTAATTTTATAATTGTATCAGTAGTGGCAAAATTAGCATTGTTATTCTAAAACTGTTGCATATATAACGTGGGATAAAGTAAATGAGTAAATTATGGGATATGCTAATTGCATTTTCCCCTATGCCTCTGAAATCCAGGATTCTTGGTGCAGAGGAGAGGAGATACATATGTAATATAAAAGAAGTTAAAGTAAAAAACCCTATAGTTCTGAAATTGAAGAATAAATGACAATATGAACTCTTGAGGTATTTTATCTCAAGATAAAATCTATCTACTGGGCAGCGCCTATGCTCAAAGGAGTAGGGCGCCGGCCCCATATGCCGGATGTGGCGGGTTCAAACCCAGCCCCAGCCAAAAACACAATGAACATTCCTAGCATGCAATTATGGTCTTGAAAGATCTAGCTTAGTTTAGGTCTGAAGTAGGAAATGTGTAAGACCTAGAAAATCTTGTCATACCAGTTAGCAAGGAAGCCACCAAAAATTCGTATGGTCCTTGGCAATTTCTTAAAAAATTAAACATAAGTTTACCTAGAACCCAGCAATTCTACTCCTAGTTATAAATACCAAGGAAAAATGAAAACATAGGCCCACAGAAAAACTAGTACACAAATGTTAAAGCCCCAAAGTGGAAACATTCCAAATGCCCATCAACTGATGAGCAGATAAATAAAATATGGTATTAGCCATAAAATGGAATACTAATCAGCAATTTAAAAAATGAAATATAACAAATGCTACAGTATGGATGACCCTCAAAAACATATTAAGTGAAAGAAACCACACATTTTATTCCATTTATATAAAATGTCCAGAATGGGTAAGTTCATAGAATCAGAAAGTAGATTAGTGGTTGTCAGGGGCTAGACGGAGGAGATGGAGAGTGACTGCTAATGGTACAGAGATTTTTTTGTTTAGATAATAGTGATGGTTGTATAACTCTGTAAATTTACCTTCAATTTTAAGTATACTTAAAATAGATAAATTTTATGTTTGAAGACCCTATCTTAACAGGAGAGGGGAAGGAAAGGGAGGGAAGGTGGGGAAGACAGATATAAGAATAAGAAAGTTTATTACTATAAAAGTCAGCATGGTGGTTACTTTTGTGGGAAGGGGTCTATGATTGGGATAGGACATACGGAGTAGCTCACAAAGTTCTATTTCTTGACTTAGATGGTGATTACAAGAAAATATACCTTCTAATTACTTTGTGTGGTTTTGTACATGGGTCTTAAATAATAAAAAGTTAAAAATAAAAAAAATCTCAGGCCAACAAACAGATTCAAGGTACAAAATTTTTGAACAGAAAAAATTTACCTGTAAGAGATTTGATCATTTTTTAAAAAAACAATCTGTAATAATTAATTAGGTCTATATATGATTTCTAGCAATTCTGAATTATAATTTTTTTTCCAAATTATAACTTTAAATTGGCCCACATGATACAAAGATTACTTTGAACTAGACATTGGGAATATTCTCTACTAGACTAAAAACAGTAAACAGTAAAACTATAAGAACAGTAAATAAATAAAATAAATATTTAGTGAAAGCCTGTTATACAATTAACACTATATTTTAAGGAACCTACAGAACACTCTGATCGCCGATCTTAAAGAGCTTACAACTTAGCAGGAGAGATACTTACTTGTCCTGCCTATGTATGAAATTTCTAAGATACTAGCAGGTTCAATCTCTCTCTAATACAGATTAGACTGTATTGCTACCCAACCCATTAACAAGCTGTCTTTTCCAGAGGCCAAACAATACATTTTACTCTTCTTTCATTTGACATGTTCCACTCTTTTTTTTATTTTGAGACAGAGTCTCACTTTTTCACTCTGGGTAGAGTGCTGTGACATCACAGCTCACAGCAACCTCCAATTTTTGGTTTAAGAGATTCTCTTGCCTCAGCCTCCCAAGTAGCTAGGACTACAGGCACCTGCCACAACTCCTGGCTAATTTTTTATTGCAGTTGTCATTGTGGTTTAGTAGGCCCAGGCTGGACTCAAACCCGTCAGCCTCTGTGCATGTGGCTAGCACCTTAACCACTGTGCTACGGGTGGTGAGCCCCACCCTTTTTTTTTTTTAGAGACAGAGTCTCATTTTATCGCTGATGGTGGAGTGCTGTGGCGTCACAGCTCACAGCAACCTCCAACTCTTGGGCTTAGGTGATTCTCTTGCCTCAGACTCCCAAGTAGCTGGGACTACAGGCACCTGCCACAATACCCAGCTATTTTTTATTGCAGTTTGGCCGGGCAGGGTTTGAATCCACCACCCTCAGTATATGGAGCCAGTGTCCTACTCACTGAGCCACAGGCGCCACCCCACACCCTTTTCTTTTATTTTTTTGAATCTTACTCTGTCATCCCAGGTAGAGTACAATGGCAGCATCATCATAACTCACTGCAACCTCATACTCCTGGCTCAAGCAATCCTCCTGCCTCGGTCTCCTCAGTAGCTAAGACTGTAGGCACACACAAACACACCTGGCTAATTTTTCTTTCTTTCTTTCTTTTTTTTTTTTTTTTTGAGACAGAGCCTTAAGCTGTTACCCTAGGTAGAGTGCTGTGGCATCACAACTCACAGCAACCTCCAACTCCTGGGCTCAAGCCAGTCTCCTGCCTCCACCTCCCAAGTAGCTAGGACTACAGGGGCCCACCACAACACCTAGCTTTTGGTTGCAGCTATCATTGTTGTTTGGTGGGCCCAGGCTGCATTCGAACCTGCCAGCTCAGGTATAGTGGCTGGTGCCTTAGCCTCTTGAGGGGCAGGCGCTGAGCCTAATTTTTCTATTTTTTGTAGAGATGGGGTTTTGCTCTTGCTCAGGCTTCTCTCAAACTCTTAAGATCAAGCAATTTTCTTGTCTTGGTCTCCCAGAGTGTTAAGATTACAGGCATGAACCACTACACCTAGCCTTGTTCCATCCTTCTGATGATCCCTGTCTGCTCTCCTTTACACCTCTTTCTTTTTTTTTTTTTTTTTTTTTGGGAGACAGAGTCTCACTACATTGCCCTTGGTAGAGTGCCAAGGCATCACAGCTCAGAGCAACCTCAAACTCTTGGGCTTAAGCAACTCTCTTGCCTCAGAATCCCAAGTAGATGGGACTACAGACACCTGCCACAATGCCTGGCTATTTTTGTTGTTGTTGTTGTAGTTGTCATTGTTGTTTAGCAGGCCCAGGTCAGATTCGAACCCACCAGCCCCTGAGTATGGGGTCAGCGCCCTAACCACTGAGCTATGGTCACCAAACCTATGCTTTTCTCTTTATCTCCATCTTTTTTTTTTTTAGAGACCGAGTCTTACTTTATTGCCCTCGGTAGAGTGCCATGGCATCACAGCTCACATCAACTTCCAACTCCTGGGCTTAGGCAATGCTCTTGCCTCAGCCTCCCGAGAAGCTGGGACTATAGGTGCCCGCCACAACATCCAGCTATTTTTTTGTTGCAGTTCAGCAGGGGGTGGGTTTGAACCTGCCACCCTCAGTATATGGGGCCAGTGCCCTACTCACTGAGCCACAGGCGCCGCTAATCTTTCCATCTTTTTTAAAGGAAGAGTACCAGGGAAGTAAAGTTGAAAACCAAAAAATTCACTTTCAGATATAAGACTAAAAACCCAATTGGTAATTTGGCAAAGGACCAGAACAGACAATGCAGGAAAACAGTAATCTTGAACAGTTAATAAACCGAGGTTCAAACTATTTAGTGACCAAAGAAATGCAAAATAAAATAAGATCATTTTTGCCTTTCAAAATAGCAAGTATTAAAGTGATCAGATTGAGTGCTGCTTTGGGTGAAACAAGACCCTGTAAGTCAGCGGTTCTCAATCTGTGGGTCGCAACTCAGAGGAACTGTATTAAAGGGCCTCAGCATTAGGAAGGTTGAGAACCACTGTTATCAGTGGACACATAATTTGATATAAAAAATTTTCCAGATAGATGTGTTTAAAAACCTTCAAATATTCAAGTCTTTTGGCCCAGCAAAGTCACTTCCAGGAATGTATTTTAAGGAAATAATCTTATCCTACAGAAATCTATAGAAAAATATATGTATATGATGTCCATATTACCAAAGATACAATAGTATACTAAAAGCCATCCAAAAGCCAGAAACTAATTAAGTATACAACAACTGGAAAAAAGTATACTTAATATACTATACATACACATACAGGTATTCATACACACACTATAGTGTATATATGTGTGTATATATATATAAAATAATTAAATGATGCAGGGAGATAAGAAGGAAACACACCTAAATAGTAACAGTATATTATTTCCACATGAGACTCTATGTATTTTATTTTCTCAAACTATCTACCACAATTATATGTTACTTTAAAAAGCGAAGGAGAGAATATCCTAATATTCTGTATTTTCAAAACTATTTGAAATGTTTTGTGGCTTGTGTCTGTTATCACCATTCTCCAATATCACAGAATAATGAATATTGATCATAGCCCCTTAAATAAGGGGAAAAAAGTAAAACCTTATAGAAAGATCATAAATGTATCTGACCATGCATAGATACATTTCAAAAGGACTTAGGTCCTCCACAGAGTAACAAGGAATGAGATCAACAGACAAGAGAAATAAATTTGGGGTGGATCACAGCCCCATTCTGGAGAAACTGAACCAGACAGATGCACATAGTCACAAACAGAAAATAATGCATGAAATTCAGAGACTCTGTCCCGAAAGCCTTCCTGAGGTAAGAATCTTTCCTATAAACATTTTAATCAATCAAAGATTTTAACTGACTTTAGGAAAAAAATTTCCAACTCTAATAAAATTGTTCAAATTTAGGAAAAACATGGATCATTCTGATGACTTATTCTAACATCCTATAATTGGGTAATTTGCCAAGCAAAAGATTTACCTTCCCTGAAACAGATTCTCCATCATAGAAGAGATAGTGTTTTTCCACTTTGCCATCTTCAGTTTTCATTTCTGCCATTTTCCTGGTTTCTCCATCATTAAGGACAATATCAATCTCGCAAATCGGACCGAAAAAGCCTCCAAGAAAACTCTGAAATAAAATGAAAATGCTCATAATTATGTTTAGTCACTACATTTTGTAATTCAAATTTAATTACCTATAACCTACCATTAGACTGCACATCTGTAAGTTCACAAGAAAATGACAAGAACTTACATCAAATACTACATCAAAATTGAACTAATTGAGTATAACGATATGTATAGTTAAAAATACTATACAAGTTTAGCCGGGTGTTGTGGTGGGTGCCTGTAGTCCTAACTACTTGGGAGGCTGAGGCAGGAGAATCGCCTAAGCCCAGGAGTTGGAGGTTGCTGTGAGCTGTGACGCCACGGCACTCTACCAAGGGCAATAATGTGAGACTCTGTCTCTAAAAAACAAAACAAAACAAAAAAACCCAATACTGTACAAGTAAAAGTTTACTGAGAGTGGATTTCATGTAATATGTTTACCACAAGAAAAGACAAAACTCTAAACAAATTTAAGCATGCTATGCTTCTAGTCTTTTTAAATTCATACAGAGAACAATTTCCTGTGTCATCCCATATCCCTTACTTTGCCCCGCACAACAGCAAAAGTGATTTTTTAAAAACATAAATCAGGCATCATTTCTTTTTTAAAAAATCCTTCAATGCACTAGCAGGTGTATAAATTGTAACAGCAAGTTTAGAAAATAGCTGGGCATTGTCTAGTAAAGTTGAAAATGTACATATCCTGTAACCTAACCAATTCTATCCCTAGGTATATATTCTAGACATAAACTCATATACCTGAACCAAAAGACAATGATAAGAATGTTCATAACTGGGCAGTGCCTGTGGCTCAGTGAATAGGATGCCAGCCCCATATACCAAGGGTGGTGAGTTCAAACCTGGCCCCAGCCAAACTGCAACAAAAAACAGTCCGGCATTGTGGCAGGTACCTGTAGTCCCAGCTACTTGGGAGGCTGAGGCAAGAGAATCATCTAAGCCCAAGAGCTGGAGGTTGCTGTGAGCTGTGACACCATAGCACTCTACCGAGGGCAATAAAATGAAACTGTCTCTTTAAAAATAAGAAAAAGAATGTTCATAACAGCATTGTTCAAAAAGCCTCAAATAATCCAAATGTCAATGAATCAGAGAATAGATACATAAATTTTAATACATATTGATATCACAGAAACAGCAACAGACTTATAGAGAGATAACTACATACAACAAGGATGAATCTCAAACACATATTGTCACGTGAAAGGCCAGACACAAAAGGAATACATACTGTATGATTACACATATACAATAAGCCAAAAACATGTGATGTACATTATACAAAGGATACTACAAAAATTTTGATACACAAAAATTAAAAAACATAAAATCATTTTGATTACTATATTTTCTCAAAATAATAACAATGTCCATACAATTTGTATTCTATAAAGCCATTTTTGAAAACACTCTTTCCACTCATTTTCTTCAAATGATGTAAGCTTACTTTCATAGGTGTGAACAGCTATTTCAGAGCTGTAGAACCTTCTTCCATGCATGCAATTTTTTACTGCAGGGAACAGGAAGTAATCACATGGGGCCTGAGGGATGAGTCATAAATTTAACCTCCTTGGACTCTAGGAACTAAATGGCTGTGAGGGCAGACATATTGTCAAGGTACAAGATTGTCCCCTGCAGACCTGTCCTTGGCCATTGTTCCTTGAAGCTTTCTGAAACTTTTGGTAGACATACTGTTATGTGCCACTAAGTAGTAACAGTCCTTTTTCCTCCAGAGGAACAGATGTGACATAACCACTTTTGGAGAAGAAAGTTGATACCATTTTCTTTCTTACACTTTGGGGCCACTTTTGTTGGTGGATTTTCATGGGGAAAAAATCCACACTATTGATAGATTTTTTTTTTTTTGAGACAGAGTCTTACTATGTTGTCCTCGGTAGAGTGCCATGACATCACAGCTCACAGGAACTTCCAAGTCTTAAGCTTAAGCGATTCTCTTGCCTCAGCCTCCCAAGTAGCTTGAACTACAGGTGCCCACCACAATGCTTGGCTATTTTCTTTGTTGCAGTTGTCATTGTTGTTTGGCAGGCCCAGGCTAGATTTGAACCCGCCAGCTCCGGTGTATATGGCTGGCACCCCTGCTGCTGAGATACAGGCGCTGAGCCTATTGATTTTTTTTCTTTTTTTTTTTGAGACAGGAGCCTCAAGCTGTCCCCCTGGGTAGAGTGCCGTGCCATCACAGCTCACAGCAACCTCCAACTCCTGGGCTCAAGCGAGTCTCCTGCCTCAGCCTCCCGAGTAGCTGGGACTACAGGCACCCGCCACAACGCCCAGCTATTTTTTGGTTGCAGCCATCATTGTTTGGTGGTCCCGGGCTGGATTCGAACCCACCACCTTGGGTGTCATGGCTGGCACCTTAGCTGCTTGAGCAACAGAGGTTGAGCCTATTGATTTTTATTCTTTGGATCAAATTGGTAAATCTAGGTTTCATCACCAGTAACAATGTCAGAAATGTGTCTAGACTTGCCTCCACTTGCTCATACTCCATCCTCCACAGACGGAGACAAATTAGGCCCTCCCAGCAACACTGATAAGCAAAGCAAGTTGCAACTTACACAGTAAATCAGAAAGGATGCTGCCGTTGACTGTTTCTTGGAAGTGAAATAATGGATCATAATATAGTCTGTCTCAAAGCTTTCATAGAGACCTTCGGAATATTAGAAGTCAGGGAGTGGTTGAAGGAAAGCACTAAGGGGAAGCTTCTGGGGTGGTAATAATGTTCTGTTTTTTCTATCTGAGCACTTGACATACAAGTATGCTTACTTTGTGAAAATTCATCAAGCTATATACTTGTGCACTTTCCCACAGTTTACTTTAATTGTTGTTATACACACACACAATGTATTCCGTATTGTGGCCTACAAATATCTGACCCTATCCATCTCTCCAGCCATTCAGCCTCAGATGACTGGAGTTTTTTTGGCAATAGCTCATCACATTTGCCAGTATTGTTCTTGTCCTAGAACCAAAGTATCCTAACTAAATTTCAACCTTTTGAGTTTCAGTTTGATTCATCTCCTTTATGAAGCCTTCCCTTGACTTCCTCATCAAAATTGGATTCTCCAAACTTAAGTCTCCAAAGGCTTATCTGGTACTCTCCTACTGAACTGTAAGCTTCATGAGGACAGACAGCTTATTCTTTGTTCATCTAAGACAACGTATGGCATTAGTAGAAGGCATCTCAATACTTGCTGAATGTTTAATTAATTTTGAATAAACACATAGCATCTTAGTAATAATAAATACACAAATGAAATTAGCTGAAATCTGGAAGAACTGGTGAGATTAGGCTTTTCCCAGCAAATGAGCTTTAATACAGCAGCAAAGTAGAGCATGGAACTTGGGCTAAATCAAAGTTATGTCCTCAGGTGACGAGGTTAACAGCAAGCAAGCTAAAGATATATGGGGCACTAAGTGATACTATCATCAAATGAGACAGAGTTATCCCAAATCCTATATTGACGAAAGGGACTATAATTTTAAGAAACCAACTAAAAGAATTGCCAGATTAGTACTTCTGACATATTCCAAAGATAGAAAAAGCAAACATTCTTTTTGGCAAGATGTTTTAATGTTTTCTGGCAACATTACAAATAACACAGTCAAATTTTAACCAGAAAACTGATACCAATCAGAAAACTACTCTAAATTAATTTAGAAAAGCAAAAATAAAAAGTATCTTTTTTTTTTTAAAGAGATAGAGTCGGCTTGGCGCCTGTGGCTCAATTGGCTAAGGCGCCAGCCATGTACACCTAAGGTAGCGGGTTCGAATTCCCAGCCCGGGCCTGCCAAACAACAATGATGGCTGCAACCAAAAAATGGCCGGGCGTTGTGGCAGGCGCCTGTGGTCCCAGCTACTTGGGAGGCGGAGGCAGGAGACTCGCTTGAGCCCAGGAGTTGGGGGTTGCTATGAGCTGTGATGCCATGGCACTCTACCCAGGGGGACAGCTTGAGGCTCCAACTAAAAAAAAAAAAAAAAAAAAAGAGACTGAGTCTTGGTAGGTGCCTGTGGCTCAGTGAGTAGGGTGCCAGCCCCATATACTGAGGGTGGCGGGTTCAAACCCGGCCCAGGCCAAATTGCAACAAAAAATAGCTGGGCATTGTGGCGGGTACCTGTGGTCCCAGCTACTCGGGAGGCTGAGGTAAGAGAATCACCTAAGCCTAAGAGCTGGAGGTTGCTGTGAGCTGTGACGCCACAGCTCTCTACTGAGGGAGACAAAGTAAGTCTCTGTCTCTAAAAAATAAATAAATAAATAAGAGACAGAGTCTCACCCTGGGCAAAGTGCTATGGCTTCAGAGCTCACAGCAACCTCAAACTCCTCATCTGAAGCGATCCTCTTGCCTCACTGCCTCAACCTCCCTAGTAGTTGAGACTACAGGCCAATGCCCAGCTATTTTTTTAGACATAGGGACTCACTCTTGCTCAGGCTGATCTCAAACTCCTAAGCTCAAACAATCCACTCACCTCAGCCTCAAAGAGTGCTAGGATTACAGGTGTGAGCTACCTGGCCATGAGAATGGAAAGTATCAATGGATAGGTCACATGCACTGTCCATTCCCTAGTCAGCTTTCATACTCCAAGTCTTAAATTCAAAACTTCCTCAAAATAGCAAATTATGAAATACTATAGTATATTTTCTTCTAAGGACTAGAGAAATAAGAATGTATAGCAGATCAAAATCAATCAGCTAGTATTTACTAATGATCAACTATGTGCAAATCATTGAGCTAGCAAGGAAGGGGGCTGCGTGAGAGGCGCAATGATGAAGGTAGAAGACAACACCTTCAAGTAGGTATGTTACATGGGGTTGGCTGGGCGCCCGGAGCACAGTGGTTATGTGCTACAGGCGCACTGAGGGTGGTGGGTTTGAACCTGGCCGGGGCCAGCTAAACAGGGGGAAACAAAATCACATCTGTTAAAAGATATTATCACTTATGCTGGGTCCGCTGGCTCACCCTTGTAATCCTAGCGGTCCAGAATACTGAGGTTAGGAGCATCATTTGAGGTCAGAAGTTCAACAACAGCCTGACCAAAAGATCCCCAGCTCTACCAAAAATAGAAAAAAATTAGCCAGGTGTGGTAGCCTGTAGTCCCACTACTCAGGGTGATGAAACCCGAGGCTCACTTAAGCCTGGAATTTCTAAGTTGCAGGTGCAATTGCCTGAATCCCCTGCACTCTCCCCAGGGTGACAAAAGAGAGACACTGTCTCAGAAAAAAAAAAAAAAAAAGGTTTTTTTTTATAATACCAATTAGCAGTGACAGCACTCCTTCTTTATGATACCCACAATATTAACTCACATTGAGTTATAAAACAGAGGCAGGAAAATTAATGTTCCCATTTCCCCTGAAATTTCTCAGAGCTACTTCAAAGAAAATGAGATTTGAAAACTATAAAAACTATTTTTACAGATAAAAAGAAATACTATAGTAACTCTTCCCCACATGCATATATACTTAACACACACAAAGCTGCACTTGGGATTTGTTTATTTATTTTTATTTATTTTTTATTTTTTTGCAGTTTTTGGCTATGGCTGGGCTTCAACCTACCACCTCCGGCATATGGGATCATATGGGCCCTACTCCTTTGAGCCACAGGCGCTGCCCTTAT
This sequence comes from Galagoides demidoff, assembly GCA_963574575.1. NCBI lineage: Eukaryota > Metazoa > Chordata > Mammalia > Primates > Galagidae > Galagoides > Galagoides demidoff. Next base: position 10,961 of record CAUYQV010175470.1, read on the forward strand.
TATTTTTTTGAGACAGAGCCTTAAGCTATATAGCCCTGGGTAGAGTGCTGTGGCATCACAGCTCACAGCAACCTCAAACTCCTGGGCTTAAGCGATTCTCTTGCCTCAGCCTCCCAAGTAGCTGGTACTTTAGGCACCTGCCATAATGCCGGCTATTTTTTGGTTGTAATTGTCATTGTTTGGCAGACCCAGGCCGGATTCGAACTGACCAGCTCGGGTGTATGTGGCTGGCGCCTTAGCCACTTGAGCTACAGGTGCCACCTGCACTTGGGATTTGAAAGCTGACATTAAAAGATAATCAAAAATAAAATTTTAACAGAACTAAAATTGCCATTAATTAAAAGAGTACAAAATAGACTTAGTTTTATAAAACTTCAAAATTAACTAATAATATAATTATAAATAAGTCTTATTTTGATATCATTTTTGAAAATTAAAAATTCCTGAGTATTAAAATTATATGTAAAACTGGCTCAGTGTCCATAGCTCAGTGGCTAGGGCGCCAGCCACATACACTGGAGCTGGTGGGTTCAAATCCAGCCTGGGTCTTCCAAACAACAACCAAAAAATAGCTGGGCATTGTAGCAGGCGCCTGTAGTCCCAGCTACTTGGGAGGCTAAGGCAAGAGAATTGCTTAAGCCCAAGAGTTGGAGGTTGCTGTGAGTTGTGACGCCACAGCACTGTGCCCAGGACAACAGCTTGAGGCTCTGTCTCAAAATAAATAAATAAATAAATAAAGTAAAAAGTAGGCTTACTTGTCAATACAATTAAAAAACTAAAATTGAGAGAAATCAAAAGGTTTTTTTTTTTTTTTTGAGACAAAGTCTCATTATGTTGCCCTCTGTAGAGTGCCACAGTGTCACAGCTCATAGCAACCTCAAACTCTTGGGCTTAAACAATTCTCTTGCCTCAGCCTCCCGAGTAGCTAGGACTACAGGCGCCCACCACAATACCAGGCTATTTTTTGGGGGGCGGTTGCAGTTGTCCTTGCTGTTTAGCAGGCCCGGGCTGGGTTCAAACCCACCAGCTTCAATGTTTGTGGCTGGCACGCTACTCACTGAAATACGGGTGCCGAGTCCAAAAGGTACTGTTTCCCCTAAAGTAAGACACTGTGTTATATTTATTTTTTCTCAAGAAGACACACTAGGATTTATTTTCAGGGGATGTCTTATTTTTATTAAGTATAATACAACAATCTACATTTATTAAAATACAATTAAGTCATCTTCTGGAACCTGACAGGGGAAGCCGACCTTGCTGGTGGGGGCTGGTGCTAGTGATGCGTGAACTCCTTTCCCCTAGCTGTTCGCATGTGCCCAATAGGATGCACACGCACAAGTGTGAACGGCTCAGAGAAAGGAGCTGTGGCAGATAAAAGGTATTCCAGTCTTCCTTACTATGCACCAAAGTGCATGGCGTGGCTATGCAGATACGCAGCATAGCCAAGACCATCACTAGCTCTTATTATGTGGTAGGGCTTATATTTAACAAATGCATAGAAATCCTGCTAGGGCTTATTTTGGGGGTAGGTCTTATTTTCAGGGAAACACAGTAGTTTTTTTAAAAGCCTGTATAAGGTTGGGTGAGGTGGGCACAATGGCTCACTCTTATTATAATCCTAGCACTCTGGAAGGTCAAGGCCGTGGATCATTTGAGCTCCAGAGTTCGAGACTGGCCTGGGCAAGAGTGAAACCCTATCTAAAAACAGCTTGACGCTGTGGCAGCCACTTAAAGTCCCAGCTACTCAGGAGGCTGAGGCAAGACAATCACTTAAGCCCAAGAGTTTGAGGTTGCTGTGAGCTGCGACATAAAACACTCTACTGAGGGTGAGAGAGCGACACTCTGTCTCAAAAAAAGAGTATGGTACACCTTTTGGGGGCGGAACACAATTATAAGAGTGTCCTTATCTAACAAAAGCAATCAATGTAACCTGGTTCTGTGTACTCTCAATAAATCCCCAACTATAAAAAAAGGGAAAAAAAAGAAAAGAAAAATCCATCAGCATTGTGGCAGGCACCTGTAGTCCCAGCTACCTGGGAAGCAGAGGCAGGAGGATTGCCTGAATCTAGGAGTTTGAGGTTGCTGTGAGCTAGGCTGACACCACAGAATTCTAGCCTGGGTAAGAGAGTGAAACTCCAGAGAGACACATAGCCAGTCAGCCTAGTATAACATATACAAAAAAGTAATAGGTTAGCATTGGGTTAACACTTAGTTTTTAGGCCTGGCACCTGTAGTCCCAGCTACTCAGGAGGCTAAGGCAGAAGGAATGCTTGAGCCCAGGAGTTTGAGGTTGCTGTGAGCTATGATACCTCCATGGCACTCTATCCAGAATAAAAGAGCAAAAGAAATTTTTTTTTTCAGGGCAGCGCCTGTGGCTCGGTAGGGCACTGGCCCCATATACCAGAGATGGTGGGTTCAAACTCAGCCCCCGCCAAAAACTACAAAAAAGAAAAAAAAATTGTTCTGTTTTTTTTTACATTAGGGCACATCAAAAATGAACTGGTTTTGCTAAAAAAAAAAAAAAGCCTTCAGTAAATTGTGGATGTCTTAGATTTAACAAGCAAACAACAGCAAGAAAAAATATCTAGGAGTTGAGGTGGGACTTGTCTTTTTGTTTTCCTTCTAAAGATAGAGATAAAAGAAAAAGATTCTCTACCCAAATTCTTCCTGTCAAAGTTTTTTTTTTGTCAAGATATGCATCTTCTGTCATTTCAAATAAAAGGTCATGAAAGTAATTTTTTTTCTAATTATTCACAAATAAAATTATAATGTAGATTTCTGCTGAAACCACAGAAAGCAATTTTGAAATCTTTTAAGTATAAAAAACTACCCAATTATTTTAGAAAAGATATTTTCAAATAAGCATTCAGAATACAAGGTTTTCAGGAGCAATACCAGACAACCAATATACAAGTGAAAACTCTTACGTACCTTTTAAATAATCAGATGGCAATATAGATGGCCATGAAAACATAGCAAGTGTTTGTACAGTTTTTTAATCTTGACCTAAGCCTATCACTGACTTCAAGTTAATGTAAATTTTTCACATAATTTGTAAACCACCTAGTAAAATTACATGTAGAGACATAAAAAGACAACAGGCTTTTTTAGCCATCATTAAAGAAACTGCACAAGTCCAATGGATGTAAATAAAAGCAAACCAACGTGAGACAGAAGGTTCTCCAAATTTATTCTCATAACTCATACACAAGCAATGAAACAGCAAATTTTCACGTATATATTACATTTGTACCCATTTCAATGTTTTTGTTTGTTTTGAGGCAGAGTCTCACTTTGTTGCCCTCAGTAGAGTGCCATAACGTCACAGCTCACAGCAACCTCCAACTCTTGGGCTTAAGGGATTCTCTTGCCTCAGCCACACGAGTAGCTGGGACTACAGATGCCTGCCACAATGCCTGGCTATTTTTTGTTGCAATTCTCATTGCTGTTTTAGCTGGCTGGGGTCGGGTTCAACCTGCTACCCTTGGTATATGGGGCTGGCGCCCTATCCACTGAGGCACAGGTGCCGCGCCCCCCCCCATTTCAATGTTTTAAAACTTTATAATTTAGTTTGATGAGTAAATTGAAAACAATAATAAACCACTCTCGAGCACAATTCAAAAAGCTTATTAAAATAACTACATACATAAGCAAAAAATAGGACAGCTTTTTAAGTTTTCTTCACAAACTATATTCAATTATGGAAGACTTTCTTAACTGTCTAACTAGGCAAGCCCCTTCCTTCTGCAAGTGTAATTTCCACGTTGAACATACAATTTCCACAAATAAATGTCTCTCTCTCTCTAGCTTGTAATCTGTAAGAGTGCAGGTAGGAGTTGCTTCAGTTTTACTCATGGCTGCTGGACACTCCTAAGTAATTATTTCTTGAATGAAAGGAAAAAAGCTCCAAGAATGAACATGTCTTTACTTATTTTTTTAAATGAAAGCAACACAATTTCTGGTTCAGGGCGCTTGCCCCATATACAGTGGGTGGTGGGTTCGAATCTTACCCCCAGCCAAATTGCAACAAAAAAATAGCCCAGCTTTGTGGCTGGTGCCTGTAGTCCCAGCTACTGGGGAGGCTGAGGCAAGAGAATCGCCTAAGCCCAAAAACTGTAGGTTGCTATGAGCTGTGACGCCATAGCACTCTCCCGAGGGCAAAAAGTTATTCATTCAAAGTAGTTTTTTACAAGAATAACCCTGGGCCTGTTGCAGTGGCTCATGCCTGTAATTCCAGTACTCTGGAAGGCAGAGACGGGAGCAACCCCGGAGCTTAGGAGTTTAAGAGCAAGAACAAGAGGGAGACACCGTCTCTAATAAAAATAGAAAAATTATCTGGGTGTTCTGGTGGGCACCTGCAGTGCCAGCTACTCGGGAGGCTCAGACAGAAGCTTCGCTTGGATCCAGGAATTTGTGGTTGCTGTGAACTAAACTGAAGATTGGGCACTCTAGCCTGGGCAACAGAGTGAGATTGTGTCTCAAAAATAAATAAAAATTAAAAAAAATAAATAAACCTGGCTTAACCTTTAGTCAAGCAATTCATTGAACCAGTGAACTCTGGGAAAGCAGATAGGGTAAAGAGAATACAGAGTAGGCGCTCAAAGTACGGCTGCTAAATGAAACGAAATTAACGAATATTATCACAAAGTGAGCCAAATGAGATCCATTGTAAAGAGACTGCACACACAAAGTTCACCGCCACCGTGGCCACAATTAATGGGAACTACCACTCTCGTGCTTCCCACCAGCTGTGGTTCGAGGGCTCTGATTTCCCTCGGATTCCTAGGCCACTCCGACCCAACGCGTTAAGTTCACAGATGGCTTGGGGAAGGAAATGAAAGCCAATGTTTAGCCGGCACGAAATTGGTGTCTTTTTGAGTTAAAGACGCCTCCCATTTCAACGTCCTTTTATTTTTCCTCTCCCATTTTACAAGAATCAACAAAAAACTTGAACTGGGGAAATGGAATCAAAGACTATCACCAGACCCAGGTTAAAAAATGTCAGAGTTTACAAAGCTTGTGACATACCGAGAGTGACCAAGTCCCCGCAGGGTCCAGAACTGTGGGACTCTCGTGTCACCCAACCTGTATGGAAGCAAGGCTGCCCGGGAGGAGCGGAGGAACTGGATACCTTGGAAGGGGAGGCAACGACAAGCCCCCGCACAGGCGGGTTCCGAGTCCCCAGCCAGGGCCCCCATAGCCGGTCGAAGAACGCTGGCACAGGTTCCGACATGACAGGAGAGCGCGCCGCAGCCCGGAGCTGCTCGGGCCTCGTTGAGACCGGGAAGAAGCGGCGCCGCCCGCTCTTCCCCGATCCCCGGGTGGCCCGACAGGCCTAACCCGGCTCCCCGCCCTGCTTGCCCGTCCCCTCCTCCTACGACTCCCCGCCCGCCGTTGGCCGGCCCGCCACGAGCTCCGGGACTAGGATGGGAGGCGAGCGCGCGAGCCATAGCGCACTCACCATTGTCAGCGCCGCCGCCGCCGCGTCCCCCTAACTTCACTCCTCTTCCCTCAGTAGAACTCCCACCCCGGGCGCCCTCGGCAACAGAGCCCCGTCACGTGACCTGAGGCCGCCAGCCACACGTGACCATCCCCTTCCTCTATCCCCTCCCCCTGCACCGGGCCGACTTGGGCCTCCCGCCCCGCCCTACGGGCCACCAGGCCCGCAGAGAAAAGGCCGTTTGGAGGCGGGGCCTCATGCTCCCTCTTCAGAGGACGGGGCGGGGCCGCGGCGGCTGACGTCAATGGGAGGAGCCTGGGCGGCTGTTACAGTGCCAGGTCCTCCTGGCCCTCTTTTTTGTCACAAGACAGGCGGTTGATGGGTGGACGGTTGGCTGTCGGATTCCTTGGCCATACCTTGTTCTCCTTCTCGATGGAAGTTTGAGTGACTGGGAAGGAAGGAAAGGAGAATGGAAGGGTACAGGGGGCCCTCTCCTCGGCTGTGATGCTGGGTGGCTGAGGCGTTTGGGACCTGAGGCCCCAGGACAGATGTGCGCTCTTAATCCACAGATGAGGCGGTCGTCAGTCTTTCTGGACCGCAATCCAGCTCCTCCTAGATTTTTGGCGTTTTGAGAACTTGTTAGCCTTCTTGCTTCTGAATAGAAGATCAATAGTAAAACAATTCATAGGGTACAACATTCATGGCTTCCTAAAGTCCACAGGTTGCCCTAGAGGGCTCAAAACTAAAGTGTTCTGCCTTGACCTGTGAGAGGAAGAGGCTTTCCTAGCGGTGCTGCTGAAGACTACTCCGGCTTAACCTGTAACCTCATCTCTTTTGTCACCCAGAAGACCTCCAGATGAATACAGTGCTGGTTAGGATTTCAGGACTTGGTAGAACCACCATGCTGCACTCTGTACATAACTAAAGCAGAAAAAAAATTATACTCTGAAGGCACAATAATTTTCTCAACACAGCAGAACAAAATCAAGTTTGTGAGGCCGCTTGGTGCCTGTGGCTCAAGTGGCTAGGGCGCCAGCCACATACACCTAAGGTGGCAGGTTCGAATCCAGCCTGGGCCTGCCAAACAACAATGACGACTGCAACCAAAAAATAGCTGCGCGTTGCGGTGGGCGCCTGTGGTCCCAGCTACTTGGGAGGCTGAGGCAGGAGACTCGCTTGAGCCCAGGAGTTGGAGGTTGCTGTGAGCTGTGATGCCACAGCACT
>CAUYQV010175477.1:0-12319 GCA_963574575.1 Galagoides demidoff
TTTTATTTCCCAAATACAATTAACAAAGGTAGCTTCAAAGCTTCTCACAGAGCAGTGTGTTCCTACAACTACTTTATTGACAAGAGAACTTCCACTACTTTATCTCTATGAAAGCTGGAAAATGTCCTCCTTAGCAAAGTAAAAACTATATTCTTGATATTAGTCCTTTGGTATGTGGTTTGAAAATATCTTTTTTTTTTTTAGTTTTTTTATTAAGTCATAACTGTGTACATTAATGCAATCATGGGATACAGTGTGGTGTTTTCATATACATTTTGAAATACTCTCATCAAACTGGTTAATGTAGCCTTCATGTCATTTTCTTAGTTATTGAGTTAAGACATTAATATCTTGTCCCACATTGTAGCTTGTATTGTTATCTACTGTTACAGTCACTCTCTGATTCGTTCTCCTAATCTCTAGCCTCTTTTGCTCAGTGCTGACTGCAGAAGTGTTTTAGTACAGGCACTACCCAACAAGAAAATCTTTGTAGGATTCCAGGAGAAGCTGGTAAAATTGTTTGTAAAATTCTTACATTTTACATAAATATTTGAATCCCAACTTCTCCGAAAGAATCAAGTGATTGGACAACACTGGCTTGCATTTATTTTGGTACCAGTCAAAATTGAGTAACTGGTACTCACTTTGGACAGACCATGAAGTCTCTGATTTTCACTTCACTTTTACCCACTGTCTAACAACCAGACTGCCGTACTTACCTTCTGCTAGAATTTGGATATGGTTTGTTTTTCCCCACCCAATCCCATCCATCTCATTGATCCTCAGTATTGGGGGTGGTTCCTAATGGCAGGTGTTTGGGTCATGGGGTGCATTCTAATGATCAGTGCCCTGGGAAGGGTTAGTGAGTTCTCACTATTAGTTCCCTAGAAAGCTGGCTGTTAAAAAGATATCTTTACTCTTTTCTCTTTCTTCCTCTGTCTTTATGATTTCTGCATTCGCTGGCTCCCCTTCACCTGCCACCCTGAGTGGAGGCAGCCTGAGGACTTCCCTTACCTGATGCAGATACCCTGTCTCCAGCTTTCCAGCTATCTAGAGCCATGTGCCAAATAAATCCTTTTTCTTTATAAATGACCCAGGTCCTCATATAAATGGAATTGCTATATTCCATTATAGCAATAAGAAAGGGACTAAAACACCTTCTTTACCCGTGTAGCCTTAGAAGGCATTAAGGTTTTAATCTCCAGCTGACATAATTCAGTCCAAGTTCTCTTCATGGTGTTATATTTTTATTAGTGATGCCTCCCCCTAACACACACAACTAAGATGCCCATGTTCTAATCCATGGAACCCATGATTATGTTACTTACAGAGCAGGAAGGACTTTGTGGAGATGAATAAGTTAAGGATCTTGAGATGGGGAGATTATCCTGGATTATCTGGAGAGGCTCAGTGTAATCACTGGGGTTCTTACAAGACAGAGCAAGAGGTCAGGATTGGAGAAGATATGGACAGAATCAGAGGCTGGAAGGGATGCATTTTGTACATGAAGGAAGGGGTCATGAATTGGGGAATATAGATGGTCTCTAGAGGCTGGAAAAGCCAAGAAAATAGATCTCTAGACTCTCTGGAAGGAATGCAGCTCTGCTGACACCTTGGTTTTAGCCTGTAAGATTTATTTCAGACTTCTGATCTCCAGAATTATAAGATAATAAATCTATATTGCTTAAGCCACAAAATTTGAAGTAACAGGAAGCTAGCACACATGACGTTCAAGTTTGTTCACTATGTGATTTCAGCCCATCCCTTCATCCCCATTTCCTTCCTCTTTGCTCCAGCCTCTCTATCTATAGTCTCTCCGCACCAAACGACTCATCATTCCCTAGGACCCCATGCTTTCCACACCTCCATGTCTTCATGTCATTCTTTCTGCCTAAAATTCTTTTCTCTGCTCTTCCTCAAAGTTCCAAAGAAGAAAGGGGAAGGCCTACTTCAGTATTTAACCACTAAAGGCATTTCTATCACTTAGAGTGCAGACAAGCTGAGTTGACAAAAGACACCACAGATCACTCCAGTTTCCTCCTTGAGAAAGTAGATCCTATAAGTCCCATTGATGTGCCCTAATTTGGAAGGATTCCAGCTAGAAGTGAAAGCAAGTTGGAGAACAGGTGTGGAGCTTTGGGGTTGCAGTCTACTCAGTGCAATAGAGCTGCAGCTCTAGGAAGCCAACACGGTGGGTGGGGGTGGGGTGGGGAAAGGCAGGTGTGGGTGAATGGTGCCACCTCCTGAGGACACAGCTGCTTTGTGCCTTTCTGTGTATTTAGCATTCTTATTAAAATCTAATTTTAACTTAAGAAAAGAGCTGGGGCTGTAATCAGCCAGGTTCAACTTTGCCCATGGCCCCAGCAGCCCTAGCAAGGAAAATGAGAGTGGCCACCCTCTACTAGGGCAGACGGAATTGCTCCAGCTCACAGACCTCGCATCTACACTCCCTTGGCCAAAGCTGGGGGCACGTCCCTCAACCACTTTACAGAAGCAGGCTGCTCTTATGCTGTTGATCTCTACTCAGTCTAGTCCCAGACTAGGCTTACTACTGAGTTTGCTGAACCTCTTTGTCTTCCAAGATCAGCATCACCAGTATGACCAATTAATATTGCTGAGGCCTCTATAACAACTGGTCAGAGTCTTTAGGAGTGGTAGTGACCACAGACATGAAGAAAGGACACAAACAGAGCTTCATGGGTAATTTCCAGCATTTCCCTAGAACTACCTCCTTTGCAACAGAAAGATCTTTTTGATTTCAGATCTGGAGTTTTCCATTCAAGGTGCCCACTCACTTTTCTCCAGCCAGACTCCTCTTCCACAGGCACAAAGCACCACTGGTCTCTTCCCTCACCCATTCCCACAGCTGCTCTGTATATGGCCCTTGAGCAGTACAGCTGAGCTTTCCTCCGAAGCCTGAGGTCTTCCCAGCACCACTTGCTGCAACACTGCTTTAGCCAGACAGGGGCATTCTGCTGCCACTGCTCAGGAGTTCAGTCTACATCCTGATAGGGACCTTCTGCAAAAGCTAACAATTGCAGAGCATTTTAAGATGCCAGGTTCTAGCTCTAGCATTATTAACCCACTTGGTATGTCTCTGAGGGACTAGGGGGCAATCTTGAAACTACACTGCTTGGCATTCAGCAGCCTTAGCATGGTCTTTTATCAGCGACTTTTACATTTTCAATCTGCTTCTATGGACATGCCTTCCAGGATTTCTTCACCACGATTAGTCCTTGTCATACATTTGGCCTGCTGTTTTCAGGGAATGATGGACCCAACATGAATTCATTTAAAAAGGCACTGTTCAGGGAGAGGTAGAGATGTGGGAGTGGCAGGGGACAGAGCATTACAGATGCTTCAAAAATCAGTCCTAGCTCTCAAGAGACAAGGCAGCTTGAATTTTCTGACACTCTCCTTGAACTTGCCAGTGTGGATACAGGTACTTTAAAAAAAAAAATGTTGCCCAGGAGGTTTGTGCTATTTCTGATAATAAAGCTTTTATGGCCTGCCCCATCAAAATCTCTCCCTCTGAGATCTGTGTGATGGATTGATGTTTCCATCCTAACTGATGAAATTTTTTCTCCCCCCTACACTCCACCCCCCACCATATCTTCATAGGCACTTCACTGGAAAGTTGAAAAAGGCTGTATTTGGCCTGCCAGCCAGATTGCTTGCTAAATGGAAACTGTTAGCTGTAACTCTCAAAAGTCTGTTTTGTTCTCTTTGATTTTCCCCCTTCAGCTTGTCTATTCAGACAAGCCCATTTTATGGATTGTAGAACAGAGCTAAGTGGAAGTGGTTATTATGGAGAATGAGGAGCTGCATTCAGTCTTTTAGAAAAGAATTTTTGATTTGAATGGAAAGCACTCAGAAATTCTTAGCTTCTACATTCATGTACTTGCTGGAGTTTGGTGCCATTTTTCTTTCCTTTGGATGAGAGATAGGTAATTTGTAGTGGATTGTGTCTTTACAATGCAGTGCCTGATGTCTCATTAACAAACAGAACAACAAATTGCATCACACATCAGCTAACGACATTTTCTCTCCCATAGGGTATAGTGATTCTTGAATACTAAGAAATTGTTTTAAAATTTGAAGGATTTTCTTTTGAAATCTAGCTGCTGCTCTATTTCCCTATTCCCCTTTCAGTCTTGATCTGTGAAGGAATAATTTGTATTTGCTGCCACATTTTTGACCCTCTTTGCACCTGCAGTCACTCCTGTGCTCCCTGGGTTCTGGGCCAACATCACTCCACGGCAACTCATCTGAAGGATCACCCTTGAATTTCTAATGGCCAAATTCAACCTCCAAACCATTCAGCCTTTTTCTTACCTGATCTCTATAACATCAGCTTCATAGGAAAAGTAGATGTGAACAGACATGAACTTTGTCAACTTAGTATCTTGAAATCACCCATGTTTTCTTCCTTTCCTAAGACCTGAGCCTGTCTCCACTGTTGAGACTATTGACTGTTCCCTTGTATTTCCTCTACGGCACTAATAGCTCTTCTGTAGTAAATGTCCCCTTTCTCCATCTATTGGCTGCTTCCAAATCAAACTATGAATGTATTCAAGAGTCTCTCATCTTTCTCATACGTGTGCACACACATTTTGTCCCGTAATCCTGTATCCTCCTTCAACTATTTGACCATCTTTCTTTGAACAACCCAAATGGTTGACAGTTTCCACCTGCTATCTCATCTATCATTTTCCCTTGAAAGTTTCAAATGATTTCTGTGGCATAAAATGAGACAATTATTTTTTTCTCAGCTGATCAATGAATGTCATGAATTATGGAAACAGAACATTGACTAATCCTTGGAGGTTTTTAAAAAATTCAATTTGCTAATGTTTTATTTGACATTTTTCATGCTATAAAGATTTATTCTTACATTTTCTTCTAAGAGTTTTATAGTTTCAGCTGTTAATAGCTAGGTTTTTAGTTTTCAAGTTATTCTTAAGTTGATTTATATTCAGACCCTAGATAGTGGTTCTAAAAGTGGACCAGCAGCATGAACACCTCTATGGACTTGTTAGGAAAGCACCTTCTCGGGCCTTAACCCCACACCACTGAACCAGAAATTCTGGGAGTGAAGCCCAGTAATCTGTTTTAATGAACCCAGCAGGTTCTGATATAGTCAAATTTGAGAACTATTATACTAGAAATACATCCTTTTCATCCATGCTTTTAAGTTAATTGGTATAAAGTATGACTTTGTTTTTGCTAATATTCTTTGAATGTGAAATGATATCTTTTCTCATTGCTAATGTTGTTAATTTGTATTTTTCCCTCTTCCTTAATGTTGGTTGTATTTGCCAAATGTTTGAATGTATTATTGGTTGTTTTCAAGGACCAACTTTTACTGATTAGCTTTCCTGTTTCTGCTTTTTTCCACTTAGTTAATATTTGTTTTTATCTTCATTGATTGCACCATTTTACTTTATTATGAGGTTTCTAATCTAACTTGAATTGACTGCCTTATTTGTTTATTTTTAATCTTTCTTATTCTCCAATGACATTTATGGCTAAACTTTTTTCTATGTGTACACTTTGCCCTCAGTTCCATAAATTCAACATATAATGTCCTCACACTGTTGTCACTTAGTTTCAAATAGTTTGTGATTTTAATGTAGGAATTACTGTTTAAAAATTCTTTAAGTTTTTGAAGAGCTATTTTATTTTGTTTCCCTTACAATGTATAAATGTTCTGCTTTTGTTTTTAATTGTTACAGTCTGATCAGAACATTTGGCCCTTTCAGGATTTGTTGAGATTTTCTTTGTGCTGTAATACTTGATCAATATTATAAATATTTGTGTGTTTGCAGAGGATGTGTACTCCGTTAAGAAAAAAACATCTCTTTACATAGAATGATATCTCCCTCTACACATATGTGAGCTGTCCAGTCAGCATTTAGCCATATATGTCTCTATTTTTTTTATTTATTTTTTATTTTTTTTATTGAATGGTAACTATGTACATTCATGCACTTCTGGGGTACAGTGTGGGGTTTTCACATGCAATCCGAAATGCTTCCATCAAACTGATCAACACAGCCTTCATGTCATTTTCTCAGTTATTGTTTTAAAACGTTCTGATTCTACTCTACAATAAATATTCTGATTGAAAATTTTTGAGGCTTTCTAGATGACCCAGTCTCTATAGGAGATTGGACAGAGAAGAAAGGACAAGGGCAGTGATAAATGGCCTTACGTACTAAGGCCGGTTCTGCCTGTTGCTCCCCTCAAAGCATATGGTGGACTTCAGTAAATAAGTTCATATACACAGGAACAAAAGTGAATTTGCCAATTTTCAGGGTACTATTTTCTGTATTTATACATCTGTTTGTTAATTAGGTACTGAGGATCTTCTTTCCTATGGAATTTATTGCTTATTTGTCCTATCAATATAGAGAACTGGGTTGAAAGTCTCCCTCTGGATGATCGTGGATTTGTCTATTTCTATTATTTTCTCTCTATATTTGAAGCCATGTTTGGGGCTGCATACGCATTTAAGATTGTCATTATCTTTGATTGATGATAGGTATGTTGACTGGACTGGTAATTGGCCTTTTATCATTGCAGAATAGTTCTCTTTATTTCTAGTAATGCTTCTTGTCGTATCCAATTATTAGGAGAATTTGTAAACTTTCTTTTCTTAGCATTTTCATGGTACAAAAATTTCCAGGAAAATTATAAAGAACATACTATATATTCAGACTCAGAAGATTAAGGATGATTTAAAGTATCCTTACGAGATGATTTTAAAGTATCCTAGTACAAGATGTCAAACTACGTTACAGATAATAGAAAAGTTTTAGAGGACAAACAGTTGAATTTCTGAGCAGTCCTAGTCCATACATCCTGAAACACTAGATCCACTGTCTTCATCTCCTAAATCTTTACCTATGTTGTCATTTCCAAGGCTTTTTAGATTTAACAACTCAGCAAATAATACAATATTCATCTAGACCAAGGGTTCTAAGATCAGTGTAGCTTCCATAGTTATCTATAACACGTGTGCACATAAGTATGTCTCTGAGGAAGAGAACCAGTATCTTCCATCTGATGCCCCATATGGTCAAAGACCCCTTCAAAATGAAGAACCTCTTCTAGACATGTTATATTTACAAAGAACAGCTTGTTGAAATAAACATTGGTTTGTTTACAAATTCATAGGTTTTCTGAGTATTAGCACTTGCTATTTAATACCTATCACTTGACACTACTCAGCTGAAAAGCACACATGGAAACCTACTTTGGAGAATAAAAACTCCTAAACTGCTGAGGCTGATAGGGAATTTGGTCAAGGTGCAATTTAGCACACAGTCTAATATTCCCAACAACTACCAACTTCACTGTAGATACTAGTTCCGAGTCTAAAAAGTGGGAGGCTGTCTTGTAAACAATGCAAACTTAGAACAGTTTTGGCCAGGGTATGGACTAGAAGTTATTATACTTTCTTTCAGTGCCGGAAAGGAAATTACTTTTAACTTTTTTTTTTTTTTTTGCAGTTTTTGGCCAGGGCCCGTTTTGAACCCACCACCTCCGGTATATGGGGCTGGGCGCCCTACTCCTTTGAGCCACAGGCACCACCCAAAGGAAATTAATTTTAACCAAGAACCACCCCAGGTCCCTTTGCTCTACCCTAAGGTAGACAATTCCACCAGATGCCATGCTGTTTAGATGATTGCATGGGGACTGTTACCCCATTCTTACTAACTAAAACTATCAGAGTTATCAGCAGATAATATTTAGATACTATTGGCAAAAATATATATCACTCCAAAAAAAACAGCACTAAAGTATCAGATTCATTTTTAAAAATCTAAATGGAAGGCGGTGCCTGTGGCTCAAGGAGTAGGGCGCTGGCCCCATACACCAGGGGTGGTGGGTTCGAGCCCAGCCCCAGCCAAAACTGCAAAAAAAAAAAATCTGAATGGACAATAGATACTATTTTTTATAGAACTGGTAGCTAAAGGGAAAGAATAATGCAAAAGAAAAAATGGGAGAAGCTGAGAGATGTGTTTTTGTATGCGTGTAATGAGTATTTTCAAAATTGGGTGTACATTTATAGATGGAGGTGCTTCATGGAGACCCCCTCTGACTTGCTAGTCACAGGAAGGGAAATGAAAGTACTCCTAAAAGAGAGGACAGCTTGTCATCTCTTCAGCCTATCTGGAGAATAATGGCCACCCTTGGTATCAGCTTTGAGTTCGTAAGGGAGAACAAGAGTCATCCGAAGACCATCAAAGAGCTGCCTAAGGTCCATACTGCCTTGTCCTCTGATTCCTTACAGGCTGCCTGTGCTGCTATTAGTAATTCTTTGGACAGAACCTTTCACAGGCTCAGTTGGAAGAGCAAAGGTGCCTGCTTTACCCAGCAGCTGTCTTCTTCCAAAGTTAGGTATAAATTGGGAACTAAAAGTCAATGAGTGAGTGAACAGCGAGTTCCATGAAAAGAATATTTTCTACTACGTTCTTTTGAAAAAAAATCATATACACATAAAATGCCTATTTTGTTATTTATATAACATATTGATATGTTTTCTTATTGAACAGCACACAGGCATTAGATTGAGCTATTTTACTCTACATGTTTGGGGAGGAAATCGTTAGGCTAGTACTCCAATAAGGAAAAAACGCTGAGGTGTAGTCAGGTCTTGAGTTCAGCAAACTAGCATTTTCTACATTTTCAGTTCATGGGATTTTTCAGTTAATTGGTTTTGTAAGCTCGATCCTATGTTAAGTGCCTCTTTAAAGGAAACCTCTAGCTAAGGAATCCTCTTTTGATCACTGTTATGCTAAGCACCCAAATTTCATGAAAGTGGATATTCAGAATTTTGCTTGTCACTTGCTCTGGTAAATGGTGGCACATGACTACTCAGTGTGGGGAGACAAGCTTCAGGGGTCCTTTCTCTGCTAATCATTATCCTGCAGAACCATCAGTTCTCCTACTTGGGGATGAGGAGTCTATGAGGAAATCCTAGACCATGAGTAGCTTATCATTCTTAAATAGTAGGGAACCGAACGAAAGCAAAGGACAACTAAAAGTCTTCTGTCCTAGATCTTCTTCCTTGGGTGAGAAAATAATTCTGGTCTAGGCTCCCGCCTGGCTTTCAGCTCTAGAGGGGGTGGGAGCATCAGAAGTGACAACCACATTTGGATATTTTCAGACTTGAGCCGAGGCAAAAAGCATGAAGAATACAGAAAATGCACATTCACTCCAGAGGTTATTGACAAGATTAATTACCTCATAACTGCTTTAATAAAATGACTCCAAGCATATTGCAACTATAATTATCCATAAAAATCCTAATGAATTCAATTTCTCCAGAAATCACCCTGCTGCAACTGGTGAGTGTAGGAGAAGTAGGGGGAGGCGGCAAGCCAGCTCCTAGGAGGGAAGGCGGGAGGGAAGGAGAGGGAGAGATGGCTGGTGTCTAATTAGGTCAAGTACACAGGGGTGGATGATGTTTATTCTGGCTTTCATCTTGTGATGTTTCATATTGATCTATGAACCCCGTTTTTAGATATCAATGTTTCTGTTGAAAAGAATTCCAAACCAAACTGTCTCTTTCCTTTCCTTCCCCTCTACCCCACCAGTGTGTGTGTGTGTTTGTGTGTACAAATATACACTATATATACATCCATGAATTTGGCTCAAACCCTCTATGAAAAATGTACATTGTAAGAGACACAGACAACTCTCACCATGATTAAACTGGTCCTGGACCAAAATGAGAGGACCAAATTGTTGGTCTGTGGTAGTCCCCATACTTTTTGCTTGCTGCTACCTACCTAGGCACCTATCCCACCCCTAGGACCCTCATGCTGCCTCTAGGCTACTTAGAGAGCTTTTCCAGTTGCCTTTCCCCAGGCCAGGACCCACCCAGAGTTGGTCCTGCCTCCTTCTCTCTTCTGTAAAATGGCCCTATCTTGGCACCTATTCCCACAAACTCCTGTCACCCCCGCTAGCTATCTCGCTGAAATGTAATGACAATGGATATGTAGTTCAGAGACAAATCACTTGCTTTTTCTAAGTCTCAGTTTCTCTGAATCACAATCTCTCTCCTCGAAAAACATGACTGAATAATGAAGTTTGCAGGATCTACTCTACTAGACACAATGAGATCTAAAAGGAAAGAACATTGAAGGGTGTGCTTTCACTGGTTTCATAGCTCTTGTCTCAATTTTTAGCACAATAATTCTGAGCTAACTACGTGTTCCTGTGCTCACATTATGAACAATGAATTTGAGAATTAAAAATGGTCTGCAATGTGCTCAATGTTATACAACTAGTATGTGACAGCAATAGTATACTAGGTCTACAGACTCTCTCAGTCCACTGCTCTTTCTACTATACAATACTGACCTGTGCAAGCAGAAATGTGCATTATTTATGGGAACTATTACTATTGTCCTTATTTGATTATTGTGCTAACAGCTTGTACCACAGCTACCCAAGATGATCTTCCTTCCTTGGTCACGACTGTCAGTGTCTGTTGTCACCTCTCCATATGCCATGCCTTGGCTCATTTTTCAATCTGAAAATATAAATCTTCAGATCCTACCTCTTTCTCCCTTCATCATGTCATCCTGTATTGACAGCTTCCTTCTTTGAAGACCTAAAAGCCTGCTCATGTTTACCCTGGTTTCTAAATACCCCCCTGGGGGTGCTGGGTTGGGTGGGTCCCTTGGTGTCTGCAGCTCTCTGCCAGCCTGAGCACACACAAGACCCCACCTCTACCAAACAGAGAAGGAAAACAAAAATATTATAAATCAAAGCAAAACAAACCACCAAAAGACCTGAAGGGATAAAACTGGGGTGGGGGGGAAAGCAAATAACAGGGGCAGAAAAACTAG
The DNA here is from genome assembly GCA_963574575.1 of Galagoides demidoff. Classification (NCBI taxonomy): domain Eukaryota; kingdom Metazoa; phylum Chordata; class Mammalia; order Primates; family Galagidae; genus Galagoides; species Galagoides demidoff. Next base: position 10,866 of record CAUYQV010175477.1, read on the forward strand.
CAAAAATGTAGCTCTTATTATTAAAGAAGGCAACAATGAAAAATTATATTTCCATGAGAAAATGAAGAAAAAAAGAAAAGCAAACACCAGGAATTTAATTAAATTGGATACATGTCTGTAAAGATCAGGTGAGTACATAAACCAGGAGAGCTGAGCTTAGAGTGCTTCTCTCACTAGCAACCTTGTAAACAATTTCTCACATTGCACTATTTCCTTTGGTTTATCTCCACGACAGTAGACCTCCAATGTTCTTTGGGGGAAAGTATTCACTGTACATCCTCCAAGTAAATACATGTGGTCTGCAGAAGTCATCATTACTCCAGAGCAGGCTGGGCAGCCCTGAGAATGAGCTTTACAGATTCTCTAACTACAATGAGCATAAATGACCAAGAGCCACAGGTGTTGTGCTCCGAATCCATCTTTGCATTTGCGGCGAAGTCACACTCCCTACAGGCTGTTGCTGATAAAGTGCAGCAATTTATGCAGACCCATTCCTGGGAGACACAGGACTTCAGATTGCTGACTCCCCAAGCCTCCTTTACAATGTCGAGTGGTCTAGGACATATGCACTGGACTTTACTTCCCTCAGGGTGAGACTTAAATTGTGATCTGATAGTTCCTCAAGGCTCCACCGGCCCCCGCCTCACTTTCTCTCACAGGTGTTTTCCCCTAATAAAATCTTAACACATACGACAATTTGCTGTCAGTCCCTAAGACCTCAGACTTGGGAGCCTAGACCTGGAAGGAAGAGATTATGTTTACTTATGCCATGCAGATCTCTCAGATGGTGCTCCTACTGCGAATACGGGCCCCTTGAGAGCACAGTCCACAATGGTTGGCCCAGTGCCTGACACAGAGTTCAATATGTATTTTGAACAGACGCTCAATATATATTTCGTGGACATAACGGGTCAATGAATGTTTCCAGGATTAACAGCTTGTCATTTATACTTCTCAAAATCCTACAGTTCTAGAAAGGAATTTAAAGAACATTTTGTCCACATAGCAACAAGCCTATTTTATATAGCCAGTACTTGGAATTCTGTTCTTTGCTGAATATAAAGAAATGAGATGCTATTACTCCTAGACTTATTCCAGGATTTCATAATATTTTGGTCAGGATTTTTTTTTTAAGTTTTTTTCCTTATGCTTAGTCTCATTCTTTGTTGGTGCTCTAAGTCACTTGTAGAAGATCAGCAATATTCTCTTAATAGTAACCTTTCTTGGCTCGGCGCCTGTGGCTCAAGCGGCTAAGGTGCCAGCCACATACACCCAAGGTGGGGAGTTCGAATCCCCAGCCCGGGCCCGCCAAACAACAATGACGGCTGCAACCAAAAAATGGCCGGGCGTTGTGGCGGGCGCCTGTGGTCCCAGCTACTTGGGAGGCTGAGGCAGGAGACTTGCTTGAGCCCAGGAGTTGGAGGTTGCTATGAGCTGTGATGCCATGGCACTCT
>CAUYQV010175484.1:0-15579 GCA_963574575.1 Galagoides demidoff
GCCAGCCACTCCCGGGCTCATGCGATGTCGTGGTGAGAGCATGGAGTTGGGCTGTCCTGGAGTCATGCCAGGGCTGCTCTGTGAGGGGCTGTTCATTTTGAGTGCATAGTTACTACCCTGAGGAGTGGCTGCCTGCATGCCTGGCACGTGGTTCATTTCCCCAGAGCCATCAAACCTGCCCAGAGGCATGCCCATCTGTTCCTTTGGGCCATTTATAGAAAAATTGGTTTTGTTTTGTCTTTTTTTTTTTTGAGACAGAGTCCCACTATGTTGTCCTGGGTAGAGTGCTGTGGCATCACAGCTCACAGCAACCTCCAACTCTCGGCTTAAGTGATTCTCTTGCCTAAACCTCCCAAGGAGCTGGAACTACAGACGCCCACCACAACGCCCAGATATTTGTTTGGTTGTAGTTATCGTTGTTTGGCAGGCCCGGGCTGGATTCGAACCCACCAACTCTGGTATACTGGCTGGCACTGAGCCTGCATCCTTTCTTTAAAAGGACAGACAATAGACATTTAAAGAATGACAATACTCTGATGAAACCATCTGTGATTATGGACAAGACTGAACGTGTACACTTCTGGACCGAGTAAAATGTTTTTCAGGCAACTCATTAAGATGTCTATAGTTTTGCAGAGGGGACGTGTTTAAATTTGACTACTACCATACTGAAATAGCAGTTACCAGATAAGACATTAGGGGGAAAAACTTATCCCTAGTTAGAGAAACTACCAGTTCTAGAACCAGCAGAATAACTAAAACTGCTTGAGAATAGATCATCTTGTCTAATAGACTCCCATGCACCTGCTCACCCCACTGCCACTCAGAGCCAGCAACACGGGAGGCGCCTTGGTTTGTGATATTATGATCCTCCTCTTGGGCAACTCCAGCCCATCTCCTTACTGATGACTACAAGCAGGTTTTCTGCATAAGATGAAAGCCCTATGAACTTTAATTCACAGTCTTGGGGCAGCGCCTGTGGCTCAAAGGAGTAGATTACCGGCCCCATATACCGCTGGTGGCAGGGTCCAGCCAAAAATTGCAAAAAAAAAAAAAAAAAAAAAATCACAGTCTTGGCAGTCAATTGTGAGTTACCAAATGCATTCACAAATCCAAATAACACAGGTTCCCAAATTGTCAGACATCAGCCTTCAGTCAGGCGGATGAAAGTTGCCACATCTGTAATCACTTCAAATTGTTTCAGTTTGAGGTCAGATTTATTAACAGGTGGCAAACAGGGCTGCCTGATTTTTTTTTTAATTCCTAAGAAAGCAAATAATTGTGAAATGTAATAAAATGGGACTCTTTAACCAATGCAACTTTATATCTCTTCTGAGAGTACTGCATAAAGTTTTATACAGCATATACATAAATATTTATGTAATGTGAGATTTAATTGATTTCTTAAATGTATGCTCCAAAACAATTTGGTTTATGACATTTATTTTTTAAAAATTCAATTTCTTTGCTTCACTTTTTTATAAAAATGTTTATTACCTTTTAATTTAAAGTCTATGTCAAAAAGTTAATTTAAACCTGAGGGAAAAAAAATGTAAAATATTCTAAGTATAAACATTTGAGAGTTTTACATTTACAGGAGCAAAAATCATAGTACTGGGCACCAATACTCCTGTCTGGCACATGTCACTACTGAGAACTGGTCATTTTCCTTCTTCAGTGTAAGGCCAGTCATGTCCAAGCAAAGTCAGGGCCAGTCTTGTGCTCTTCCTGCTGGGTCTTAAGCCCACAGATGCTCAAGTCTCTAATAAAAATAATGTATCATTTGCATATAACTGACAGAAGTCCTTCTGAGTACTTTGTATCACTTCTAGATTACCTGTAATAGCTAATAACAATGTAAAAGCTATGTAAATAGTTGTTATACTGTATTTTTAAATTCAAAAAAAAATTTTTTTTTTTTTTGAGATGGAACCTCAAGCTTTCCCCCTGGGTAGAGTGCCATGGCATCACAGCTCACAGCAACCTCCAACTCCTGGGCTCAAGCAAGTCTCCTGCCTCTGCCTCCCAAGTAGCTGGGACCACAGGCGCCCGCCACAACGCCCGGCCATTTTTTGGTTGCAGCCATCATCGTTGCCCAGCAGGCCTGGGCTGGGGATTCAAACCCGCCACCCTTAGGTGTACGTGGCTGGCGCCCTAGCCGATTGAGCCACAGGCGCCGAGCCAATTTTTTTTTTTTTTTTTTTTTTGCAGTTTTTGGTTGTGGCCGGGTTTGAACTTGCCACCTCCGGTATATGGGGCCGGCGCCCTACTCCTTGAGTCATAGGCGCCGCCCCATTTATTACTTTTTGGTAGGGATCTCCCTGTTGAAAACAGTTCCAGGCACAGCTAGGTGTGGTGGCACGCATCTGTAATCCCAGCTACTTCAGAGGCCAAAGTGGAAGGATTGCTTGAGGCTAGGAGTTTGAGTCTAGCCTGGGCAACATAGTGAGACCCTATCTCTAAAAATAGTAATAATAGGCCAGGCACAGTGGCTCATGCCTGTAATCCTAGCACTCCGGGAGGCTAAGGTGAGAGGATTGCTTGAGCTCAGGAATTTGAGACCTGACTAAGCAAGAGCAAGACCTCATCTCTACTAAAAATAGAAAAATTATCCAGGCATTGTGGTGGGCACCTGTAGTCCCAGCTACTTGGGAGGCCAAGGCAGGAGTCCCAGAGTCTGATGTTGCTGTGAGGTAGGCTAATGCCACAGCACTCTAGTCTGGGCAACAGAGTGAGACTCTGTCTCTAAAAAATAAATAAGTAAAATTAAAATAGTAATAATAATAATGATAATGATAATAATAACTGGCCTCCAAGAATCATGCTGAGTGATGCCTAAGTGCTCCTAGGCATGAGAAGGCTGTCATGGAGAAAACTGGTATGTCAGAGAAGTTTAGTGTAGGGGTGAGTTTCAACGCTGCAGATAATGAGTTTAATGTGGATGAATCCACAACACATATTCAATAAAGTGTCTTTCATCAGAAACACACATAGCACAAGGTTATGTGTGGATCAGCTGATGAAAATGTTGCAACCAGAGGCTCATAGGAATCTACCATCATATTTCCCCAAGAACAATGGTTCCATGTTTTTGGTGAATAATGACAGCTGACATGTGTGTATTATATATAAGTTATAAAATATATTTTTTATTTTACTTTGGTCTCTTTTTAGAGATGGGGTGTTGATCTATTGCCCAGGTTGGGTTGCAATGGCATATGTGTAAATATATGGAATACATGTAAATTATTTATGCAGATATGTAAATATAAACTTACTTTTATACGAGCTTCAGGTGACACTCTGAGGCCAGCTCGGGCTATTGCCCCTGCACTGAGGACTGGGACAATCTGTCTGTTCCTATCATGTTCCTGGGTTTCCCTAAGGAAGCAAGCTGAGGACAGAGAGAATCCCACCCAGCTTGGGTTAGAACCCATTTTTATTTAAAATGGAGATACTCTACTTTAAAATGTCTCTTCAGACGCTGTGAAATCTTTTTGCACTCATTTTGATATTTAAAAATATTGCATTACATATTACTTATCTTAAAGATGGGGGCTTTTGGCACCTGAGACAAGAAAGGCACCTTGGTCCCAGACCTCTGCACCCCCTAAGCTCCCACCTCCGCTCTCTGGGCCTCCAACCTTATTCTTCATGTGCACCGGGGAATCATGTCCTCCTCTCTACAGAGCTGGAGTGAGTCCAAAGTGAACCCATGGACGGAACATGCTTTTGACTTCCTTGCCCCCAGGCCCTAGAAGGGAAGTGGTTTCGAGGGGGAAATTGAGAAAGACCAGCAGAGGCCAGAGGGGTGGCAGGGAGGGGCAGGGACAGAGGGGACCCGGACACATTGCTGCCATCCCTGTGACCCAAGTCTGCGTCTGTCATGGGGTGGCCACCTTATTTATCTCCCCCCATCCCTGTCTAAAGACCTCAGGCTCCCAAAGTTCCTCGGAGCTTACTGAGCAGCTACTACCTGTCGGGCTTGGTCTCTGGTGCTGGGGAAGCAGCGGGAAACAGGACAGTCCTGCCTCACAGAGCCAGCATTCCAAGGGTTAGGCAAACTGCAGCAAGAACTAGAACTTGATGGTTTGGTTCCAGGTCATGATAAAGATCGTGAAGTACACACAGGGGCAGAGAGGGAGGGAGAAACTGGCGGGCGGTTTAGTCACTAGGGTTAGGGTTAGAGTTAGGGTTAGGTTAGCCTCCCCGAGGGCTTGCTCTGAAGAGGGGACATTTGAGTGGAGAACTGCAGGAGGTGAGGGAAGGTGTTTGTAGATATTTCAAGGGAAGAAGGCGTAGGCAGTGTAGGCAGTGGTAGTGGGCAGGGTATGTGTAAAGGCCCTGAGGCGGTCAGAACGTACTGCTGGGCTTAAGAACAAGGTGACAGCAGAGCTGTGTGGCTGAGACAGGTGGCAAGAAGAGGTGGTGATAGGGGGTTTGGTGGATTTTTGCCAGAAACTTTGGAGAATGGGCAGATCAGGTAAAGTGGGGGGAACAGAATGCCAATGTGGCTGCTCCCAGAGGTAATTCCTCATAGTATCTGCCTTTCTGGTGTCCGTCAGGTATCTGTGGCATTCCCCCTGATAGGGCTGGCCTCCCTGGGAAGAGAGAGCATCTAATGGATAGTGACAATCACGGTAGCAGTGACACTAGTCCAATTCAACTCATTGAGCACCGACTTTGCCCCATCTGAGCCTCTTGTTGCTACTCTCATTTAACAGGTGTACTTGCAAACTGTGGCTGGGCTGGGCAGGAAACACCCAAAGCCTCGTTCTTGACTGCCCCTGGATTCTGTGCAGGCTCTGGTGTTCTCTTGGCTTAGACAGAAGAAAATACCCCCCTGGACTTCCCCCATCTTGGGACCATATATTGAGGAACAGAATTGTTCCTGCTGAACCTGGAGTCAGCTGCAAATTCTCAGAGAAGGGAATGAGGGGAAGGAATAAGCTCTTTGCCATCCTTTCTGGATTTCAGGCATGGTGGGACACAAGAACCTTGAGAGAGCCCCAGGAGCCCCCTGCCTGGACAGAGTAAACACAGGAAACCCAGAGGCCTTCCTGATGGTGGTGTCAAACTTGAAGGTAGGTCAGTCTCGAATGCCTGAGCTCAAGCAATCCACCGGCTTCAGCCTCCCAAAGTGCTAGGATTATAGGTGTGAAACACGTAGCTTGGCATTTTTATTTATTTTTATTTTTTAATCTTTTGATAGAGTGATAGTTTATTGAGGATAGACAGGAAATAGAGGATAGACAGGAAATCTTCCAATACAATGGAAGGGGTCCCAAATGGTTGCCCGAAGTTGGCGTATTTAGTCCCATTGCTCAGGTGAATAAACAGAGGCTCAGCTGTTCCAAAGGACTCTGTGGGGGGTGGTCAGTGACAAAGCTGGGCTCTGCCCCTGGCTCTTGGACTTCTCTTTCTAGGAGGAGGGTCCAGGCGGGAGTCAGGGGAAGCCAGGCATCAGGAGGGCAGACAGGCAGGCGCAGGCAGAGGAAGTGGCTTAGCAGGTAGACAGGTAGCAAAGGCGCAGAAAACCCAGTGTGGATGGGTGGGAGGCCGGTTCCTGATGCCACATCTAAGTGGCAGCCCATGACAGGAGGTCCTGAGAAGAGAAGCCAGGGCACTCGGGGTTCCTGTCAGGAGCTCAGCTGGTCTTGACTTGGGTGATGGGGAGTTCACTACCTTACTCTTCCCCCCCACCAAAAGGCCTCCTTGGTCTTCTTTGCTTGTTTTTTTTTTTTTTTTTTTGAGACAGAGCCTCAAGCTGTTCCCCTGGGTAGAGTGCTCTGGCATCACAACTCACAGCAACCTCCAACTCCTGGGCTCAGCGAGTCTCCTGCCTCCGCCTCCCAAGCAGCTGGAACCACAGGCGCCTGCCACAATGCCCGGCTATTTTTTGGTTGCAGCCATCACTGTTGTTTGGCGGGCCCAGGCTGGATTCGAACCCGCCACTTCAGGTGTACGTGGCTGGTGCCTTAGTCACTTGAGCCATAGGCGCCAAGCCACTTGTTTTGTTTTTTAACAGTTTGATGCAGATAGAATATACCTACCAAGCCATTGCTTTTTTGAGACAAAGTCTCACTTTCTTGCCCTGGTAGACTGCCATGGAATCACAGCTCACAGCAACTTTCAAACTCTTGGACTCAAGCAATCCTCTTGCTTCAGCCTCCCAAGTAGCTGGGACTAGAGGCACCTGCCACAAGGCCTGGCTATTTTTAGAGGCAGGGTCTTGCTCTTGCTTGGGCTGGTCTCCAACTCCTGAGCTCAAGCAATCTACTCGCCTCAGCCTCCCAGAGTGCTAGGATTACAGGCACAAAACCATTCATTTGAAGTATCTAATTCATGTCCAGGCACATGTAATCCTTGTGGCTTACACTTGTAATCCCAGCATTTTGGGTGGCTGAGGTGGGATAATACTTGAGTCTAGGGGTTCAAGGCTGCCATGAGCCTAGGTGACAGAGTGAGACCCTGTCTCTTAAAATTAAAAAAAGTACCAAATTCAGTGGGTGTTAGTACATTCACAGACTTGTGCAACCATCACCACAGTCTGTTTTAGAATATTTTCGTCCCCCAAAGGAAACCTCATCCCTTTTAACTATTACCGCCCTCTACACTCCTCCCACGTACCTCCAGCCATAATCACTAATCTACTTTCTGTTACTAAGGATTTCCTCTCAATCCATACCTTAGGGTTGCTCCTTCAAATCCACCCTGAAGGTCTCACTGCATCCTCATGCCATCCCAGTGGGGTAGATGCTTGTACCATACCCATTTCACAGATGAGAAAATCGAGGTTCAGGATAGAGCCAGAATTTGAGCTTCACCTTTGATCTTAACCTTCCCACTCCCTGGCTTAAATACTGCCAAGTTCCCACTGATCTCAGGACAAGCCCCAAATCTTTTTTTTTGTTGTTGCAGTTTTTGTCCGGGGCTGCGTTTGATCCACCACCTCCGGTATCTGGGGCCGGCACCCTACTCCTTTGAGCCACAGGTACCGCCCCCCAGATCTTTTTTTTTGAGACAGACTCTCACTCTGTCATCCCACCCAGCCAGAATGCCATGACATCATCATAGCTGATGGCAACCTCAAACTCCTGGACTCTAGAGATCCTTTTGCTTCAGCCTCCTGAGTAGCTGGGACTATAGGCATCCGCTACCACACCCAGCTAATTTTTCTATTTTTCAGATATGGGGTTTCATTCTTGCTCACGTGCCAGATGCTTCTCCCCAAACCTTTGCTCTTGTCTGGAATACCTCCCCCATCTTCTGCAACTAATCCTCTCTCACTCCCCACTCCAGATCTCCTTCCCACATCCTTTCCTCCAAGAAGCCCTCCTGGAGGTCCCCTTGCCCAGTCCTGCCTCCCCTTTCCCCAGCCCCTGACCCCTTGGTTGCAAGACCAAAAAGCATCAGATCTTCAAAATAAGTCCCATAAACAAGTCAACAGGTGCCTTAAAGGTTCTAATCAGTGTGGATCACGATGAGGGGGCCTGATAACCAAGCTGTTTTGTGCCAACTACCCGGTGATGACATGGGCTGGCTCTTCTGAGAAGTGTATGGAGGGGCCCCCAAACCACCCGCGCCTCACCACTGATAGCAGATAACAGCACCCTGATCTGTGGTTTTCAAAGAGACCAAACTTGTGGGAGAGCAAAGTGAGAACAAAACAGTATCCGGACCCAGCCGCGGTCAGGTGCAGAGGGCAGTGCGTGTGCCACCTGGGGGAGGGACGCAGGGGACTTTCGGCACTGCTTGGGTGCACACGGGGTCCCCAGTGCTAGGCAAAATTGGGGGTGGGGCAGTATCATGCATGGTGGGATTTTTTTCCATCCATTTCACAGATGGGTAACTGTGTCCCTATGGCCCTTCTTAGGTCTGGGCTGGCCCAGTGTATGACCACTGCCAGATGGATCCTAAGCACCCTTATTTGATAGATGCGGGGCTGGGGACTGTGAAGTAAAGCCTATCAGGCCTGGGGCTGTACTGGGGAGAGGATGTGGATTATTTGGGGGACTTGCAGGAAACTCAGGCTCCTCTATCCTGGACAGTAGCCTCTTTGTATCATGTCAAGTCTCCATGGAGGGGCAGTGTGTGCTTCATTTTTCCTGGGTTCAGGCTTGAAGCTGACAAAACATGGCCAAGTACTTGATCCCTAAGGAGGCTGGCTCAGTCAGTCCAGCCCTGCTGGAAACAGAGGCCCAGGTTCCAAATGCATCTGATACTGTTCCATGCAATTCCACACTATTCCAGCTTCCCCAGGAAAGTACACACAGGCCCAAAGTCCTTGAACCCTGGGGACTCCAAGAATAAGTTCAGAGTTTCCTGCTTGGGGTTCAGCTTCTCAGAAAAGCCACCTCTGCTATCCCTGGGTTATGAAATGCCCCCTTCTCTGGCCAGGGGGCCCTTGGGCTGGAATCACAGTGAAGGCCTTGTCGAAGACTTACTATTAGTCAAGGACCCCTTGCATCAGGGTTGGAGATGAGCCCATGCAGCTCTCCCAGGTCCCCATATTACAAATTAACACACTGAGGCAGGGCTGGGTCTATCGTATGTCTGTCCTCTTTTCAGTAAATATTTTCAGAGCAGCAGTGGAGTACTGAGCCCCATCCTGGGTATGTCCAGACTTTTCATAGAGTCCCCATCTCCTCCTGTTCCCAATATACCAGCCTCCCCACTGTTCCATGATCACATCAGGTACCATCCTGCCTCAGGACCTTTGCACTGGCTGTTCCCTCTGCCAAAAATGCTGTTCCCTGGGCTTACTCCTTCACATCCTGCTGGTCTCAGCTCAAACATCACCTCCTCAGAGAAAGCCTTAACCTTACTGGCTAAAATTACCCTCTTAGTTCTGCACACCTACTTAAAATGGTCCATTCAGCAACATCACACAGATCTCACTCAATGTTATTTTACAGGTTTCATGCCTATTCAGAAGAGGCAAATCCACAGCGATAGAAAGCAGATTAATGGTTGCCAGGGGCTAGGGGAGGGGGAGAGGGGAGTGACTACTAATGGTAATGGGGTCTCCTTTGGGGGGATGAGAATGTTCTGGAATCAGATACTGGTGATGGTTGCATAACCTCTTGATTGTGTTAAAACCCACTGAATTGCACGCTTTAAACCCAAATGTATTTCATCTAAAAAAAGAAAGTCAGACCTAGCTGCTGGGATTATTTCTGGTTTAGGGCAGGGGGCTTGGCAGTCCACACATGCTGTCCCTTCCCCCTTCCTCTGGCACAGTGACCAGGATGGATTTGGAGTCCCAGATGCTCAGCGCAATCCTGAGTAGAGTGAGTGATCTGGTGTCCAGCCGCCCTCCCGCCACACCCAGGTGGCTGTAACCCAGGCCAGCGTGCTTAAAGGGGGAAGTGGAGAGTTTCATGGTCCCTGGGCCCCTGGATTTGCATTGACCACTTTTACATAAAAATCTTTCCAAGCTGTGCCCAGTGGGCCCTGAAGCTAGATGGCAGTGGGGTCTGGGCTTTGGGGGAGGGGGCGTTTTGCCAGAGACTTCTGCCACAGGGGGCCCTAGCGGCTGGTTCCTGTTTTGGGGGAGCGTTATCACCTCTGGCTTCTTAGAAAGAGCTGAAGGAGAGGGAACCAGACAGTACCCTGAGAGTCCTGTGGGTTATTTTGCCCCTTCTTCTTCTAGTGGGGCAGGAGGACCAAGTCTCATCCAGGGAACAGCAGGGGTGTAAGTCCCAGGAGAGATGATAGCGGCCATTTACTCAGCATTTCCATGTTTGTTATTCAGCTGAGAAAAACTGGGGTTCACAGAAGCGATGGGCAGGCCGAAGTTAAGCTGGAATTTGAGCCTCTGCCCTGGTCCCGAGCCCAGGCTGATAACACCTTCCCTGAAGATAAGACAGGCCTGACCCTGTTTATTCAGGGAGCAAATATTTACTGAGCACCTCTCAGTGCCAGGCTCCAGGCTGGCAGCCGGAAATAAGATGGACAGATGGGGAACAAGCCCAGGTCCTACCCTCCCGGTGGGCATCCACGGGGACAGACAAGCAAGGTGACTGCAGAGGCTGAGCAAAGACCAGAGCACAGTGCGTTGACTGGGTAGCAGGATAGGGACATCAAAGGCCCTGAAACGTCCAGAACAGGCAAATCCACAGGGACAGAAGGTGGCTGATTGCTGACAGGTGGTGGACAGGGTGGGAAAGTGGGACAGGGTTGGCTTTTGGGGTGAAGAGAAAGGAGGACCCCTCTGGAGAGCTTTGGGGGAGCAGCCCTCAGGCTGAGGAACAGAGCTGATGAAGGCTGGAGGTAGGATCCAGAGTCACAGAGAGAGGGCTGGGTGGTGAGCAGCCCCGCCAGCATCTCTGAGCCCCCCTGCCCTGCATGAGGTGGTCACCTTTTCTCATCACTCTTTCCTGTTTCCCCCAATGTGGGCCTGCATTTGCATTACTGAGCCATTTCTTTTTAAAACTCTCTTCTTCCCTCCTGCCAGCATCTTTCTTGGTGCAGAAATAATGAGGGTGCCACCCCCACAGCCCTCGAAGGTCAAAGAGTTTCCTCTTCAGGGTTGAGTTTCTCAGAAAAGCCACCTCTGCCATCCCTGGGTTATAAAATGCCCCCTTTGCTGGCCAGGGGAACCTTGGGCTGGAATCACAGAGAAGACCTTGAAGAAGACTCGCTATTAATCACACACCCTTTGCAGCAGGGTTGGAGATGAGCCTGTGTGGCTCCCAGGTCCCCATTTTACAGACGAAGATACTGAGGCCAGCAGACTCAAAGCAGGATTCTCACCCAGGACATCAGGTTGCTTCTTGGCCACAGTGACCCTGCCCTCTCTCTAGGTGCATGAAACTGGGAAGAAAGACACCCCCAGGGAAAGCTGGGCCTCTTATAGTCACCAAGCAGTGTGTGCCTCAGTTTCTCCCTCTGGCAGATGGGCTGAGCACCTGGGCCCTGCTCAATCATAAATGCTCCTGTTCATCACTTCAGTGGCCTTTAATGTGTCTAATGACATCAGCAGTCTCCAATTAAACTTCTCAGTGGCAAGGCACGGGTCTTGGGGTAACATCCATGCACCCTACTGTGGCTTTTGAGGGTCTGTGAAGTTGGTCCTTGCCCCCACCCCAGCCACATGGGCCTCTGCCAGGTCCTCAAGCATATCAGCCTTCCTCAGGACCCCAGGCCTTTGCGTTCTCTGTGCCTGTCTGATGTCTGCCCAGGCCCTCAAATGTCACATAATTGTTACCTACTCATCTTTCAGCTTCAGCCTGAGACACTGAACTGCCTTCTTCCTTTTCTTTCTTTTTAAACATTTTATTCAAATATGAAGTACAGACAAAAATGCCCAGATCCTAAGTATAAAGCTCTGTAACTTTCCATAAAGTGAACATAGCCGTGCAACCAGCAGCAAGCTCAAGAAACGGGATGATTCCAGCCCCACTCTCACCCCTGCTAAAGTTCCCTTATGGGGTTTAATATTTTGAATTGATGATGGATGATTACATGAGGGCCCTCTGACTGTGACATAGCTGTCCAGCAAGCTGCTGGTCTATGAGTTGCATTACTAGAGGTATAGGCACCAGAATGGGGGAGGTGATTTCCCTCTCCATTCTGGGGTGCTCAGAGTATGCAGGGAGCTGCCTTTGCCACTTTGAAATGGGGCACACTGATGGCAGCAGGTTCAGGGAGGACCACATAAACTATATGTGTGTGTGTGCACACACACACATGTGCATACATGGGGAGAAGGTGCTGAGGGTTTTAGAGCATTTAACCTAGAGGAAAGACCCAGGTCCTTATCACCTGCTCCAGGTAGCTGGATGGCAGAGTAGGATGGGTTGAGGATCTGCTCTGAAGGAGATGCCAACTTTCACTAGTCTGAGTTTCTAAGCTACACATCAGACTGTCTTGTGTGATAGACTCTACTGGGATGCAGGCCCAGGGTTCCCTTGGCAGCAATCTGAGCCAGGTGGCTTTGTGGCCAGAGACAAGAGAAGTTGTAGAGGCTGGGCGTGGTGGCTCACGCCTGTAATCCTAGAACTCTGGGAGGCCAAGGCAGGTGGATTGCCTGAGTTTGAGGCCAGCCTGAGCCAGAGTAAAACCTTGTCTCTAAAACTCTCTAGCTGAGAGTTGTGTCAAGTCCCAGCTACTTGGGAGACTGAGGCAAAAGAATTGCTTAAGCCCAAGAGTTTGAGGTTGCTGTGAGCTGTGATGCCATAGCACTCTACGGAGAGTAACAGTGAGACTGTCTCAAAAAAAAAAAAAAAAAAAGAAGTTGTGGTCCTCAAGTCCCAACAAGTCTTGAAGAGAGCTTGGTAGGATGAGGGCTTCAGAGGACATGGGCCCATGCTGATACCTTTCTGGGGGCATTGGGGAGTCTGAGGCCTGGAGCCACATAGTGACCTGCCCAAAGTCATTTAGCCAAAACTGGCTTTCCAAGCACAGCCAGACTTCGAACTCTGGATTTGGGTGGAGTTCAGGCTGGGTTATATCTGGCATGGCTGTTCCCTCTCGCTGGCTGCAGCTGCCGGAGGTGGGGGCTGGCCAGGCATGCTCCACCACCCGCATTGGCAAGCGGCCGGCAGGTGCTGGGCTGGCCACTTTACATAGCCACGCATGGCCTCCCCCACTCGCCTTGCTGTCCTGCCCCTCACTGCTCACCAGGAAAGGGCCGAGGCTCTAAGCTGAACCCCAGTGAGCTCTTGAGTATTTTTATTTCACTTCTGCATTTCACTTTTACTGGTCATGGGGAGAAATACACATGTAATTAGGACCAGAGACATTGTCACTGAGCTCAAGATGGTTGTTTTTTGCCAACCAGGGGAAGGGGAGCAGGTGGACCAGGGTTCAAATCTCAATCTCTGCTGCTGGCTGGCCACACGACCCCATAACCTCCTAAGAGGAGCATGGGGCACTGCCTCTGGCCTGGCCATGTGACCCCAGGCCTTTTCCCTCTTGGGACCTCAATTTCCCCTTCTGTAAAATGGGAATAACCACAGCCCTGTCCTCAGAATGTTGTCACTCAAATCCTGCACTTGCACAGTGTCTGGACTGGGTACATGTCCAGGGGTTTTTTTTTGGGCTGGGGGCTGGAGGGCCTGGACCAGTTGTTTGTTCTTAAACTTGAGATACTTGAGTTTGTACATGTCTCATAGTGAGGCTAGTTTTAAGTGGAAGATTCCTGGGCTCTGCCCAGGGTGGGGAGAAAGTGAGCTGGTTCCCAAGTGTCAGCCCAGAAACTTCATAAAATGCTCTGGGACCCATGGGCGTGTCTTTCCTGGGATGGGATCAGGGAGGACTGTGGGGAAGGGGAAACTGAGGCACAGAGAGGGGAAGTCATTTGCCCAAGGTTGTACAGCAGCAAGTGAGTGGGCACACCAGGAATAAATGGGTATTGGCTTGATCTAGAACGGTCACCCTTAAGCCGGCAATGATGGCTAGATGGAGTCCACTCCTGTAACTCTGTTCCACTCCGCTCCTGAACTCTCAGGTCCTTATGTCCCAGCAGCCCAAGGGCTGCAGAGGAACGTGAAGCCCAAGGCTTCCCCCGGGAACAGCTTGGAGCAGAGTCTGGGGTTTATATAGTGGCTCCCAAAATATCTGGCCTCCGATAGGCTAAGCCAGGCGCGGGCGCGGCTGGCCCATGCCGTGTTTCCTGTCCTGCCAAGATGTTTCCTGCAGATAGCTGGGCCCAGTGGCTGTATCTATGACCTCGGGGACAGCCAGGGGACAGGCTGTCCTGGCCCATGCAAGAGCTGCAGGGAACCAGGAGGGGGTCAAGGCACGGGTGTTGGGTTGTTCAGTTTATACAAGTTCGGGGATGGAGCACTGTACTTAGAGTCTGGCTGCCCTAGAGTTGAGTATTACCTCTGGGGTTAAATGGCTTTGACCCTGAGGAGTCAGATTTCTTTAGAAGTCTCAGCTCCCTCATTTGTCAAGTGGGGATAGTGGTGTCTCTATTTTCGTGAAATACTCATTGACCATTCATGCCCTATCCCTCTGACCCAGCCCTCAAGGAGCCCATAGTCTAGGGAGATGGAGACACCCTGGATTTCCCCAGCAGCATCAAGGTTCAGCTTGAAGGAGGGGTTTACCTGAAGCAATCCAGGGTGTTTATCTGGGGCAATGCGGAGGAGGGACATCACAGCTGATGGTTAGCGGATTATATAGGAGTTCACCAGGCAGAGGGCGTGGAAGGGATGGCCAGGCTGAGGGAACAGCAGAACCCCATGTGTGAATGCTTGGAGTCAAAGTGTCACTACCTCCACCACCACCCCTCCCCCATTTCACAGAGAAGGAAATTGAGATTGCAAGAGTAGGTGATGGTGTAGCTTTGAAACCTGACTCTTTCCTCTATACCTGCTGATCAAGAACTGAAGTTCTGGCTTGGCGCCTGTGGCTCAAGCAGCTAAGGCGCCAGCCATGTATACCTGAGCTGGCAGGTTCGAATCCAGCCCGGGCCCACCAAACAACAATGATGGCTACAACCAAAAATAGCTGGGTGTTGTGGCGGGTGCCTGTGATCCCAGCTACTTGGGAGGTGGAGGCAGGAGACTTGCTTGAGTCCAGGAGTTGGAGGTTGCTGTGAGCTGTGATGCCATGGCACTCTACCCAGGGGGACAGCTTGAGGCTCTGTCTCAAAAAAACCCCAAAAAGCTGAAGTTCCAAGAAAGGATATGTTAAGGGCCTCAGATGTACCCCAGGATCTGGAGAACTCTTTTTCATTTCAAAAATGATTTTATTGTAGCCAGCACAGTAGAATTAACTGTTCATAATAAACTATATGCATACACATATATAAATATGTGTATATGTGTACATATACACAAACACACACATTTTAAGTTATAGGAAATAAAGTTTATTTTGGCAGATAGTGTTAAACAAAGTTAAAGTTGTATACATCAGTAACAGAACTCAACATCCTTATTTTGGTATAAGTGTAACACATTTTCTTGCTTTCCTGTGTTCTGCTCAATCACCATAACGAAACTGCTTTATAAAACTGATAGGCTGAAATTTAACTTTATTGTTTTCGCTTACTCTCTGATTCCAAACAAAACTTTTCATAAACTTCTTCTACCTCTGGGTCCATCTCATCATCAATATCATCCAAGTATGGGTCACCAGCCCCTGATAAATCTGTTCCATTTTCTTCATAATCTGGAAAAAAGTCCTCTCTTTCAAGTGACTCTTGATATTTCTCTTGGTAATCTGGATCAGCTGAAGTAACAGGAACACCATCAGATGTATAAAATGTTGGTTCATTCATAAAGTAGTTAGGATCATTTTCAGGTGTTGCTTCTCTGTATGTTGAAGATGCTTGAACTTTACCCCAGGTACTAGATTGGAGTTCTACAAGTTTCAGGAGCATCTGTTTTACATCTCTCCTGCAGTTTGCATCTAGGACAACATTTTCAATTCTCTGAATAATTTCCTCCATGTCAGTCTTTCCTTTTTCCTTCCATGCATCTTCCAAAACTGACCCTGTCAACTTCAGTAGTGTTACTGCACAAATTAAGTTATCATCCATAGGATTAGAAAAGAGGGTATTCAGCAATTCTCAGAGACCAACCTGAAGAATATCTGCTCTTGTAACCTGTCCGTTTAAGA